>QLNU02015359.1:1812062-1828426 GCA_006491805.2 Dysdera silvatica | reverse complement strand
GTCCAAGACACTCCAGGCTAAACGGAGGGACCCTGGTTCGAATCCAGGATGGGGAAAGCGTCTCTTTTTCTCCAAAACAAATAAGCTCTAGTTTGAGCTAATTAATACGTGGGTGGCAAAAATTATTGTAAAACATCTCATTTTCCATGATGTAATCCTGGCTCAGAAGAGGCGATCACCCTATCACCTGCTTTGAATCCACCAATGGAGCTAATTGCGTATGTTAATCAAAGGGATAGAAATTGGAAACTCTAAACCAAAACTTTGTTTCCTGTATTCTAATTTGTGATACTGAGTTAATTCTTTAGGCTTTCTAAAAACCTTCGCCATATAGCCCCATGAATATGTACTCGATACATTATAGTATATAAAAATCGCTTGTAAATCAGATTCTAATAAATGGATTATCTAGGCATCGTCATATGCCAGGGGAGATGGGTACATAATCCCATTATGATGCAGTTTTGTATATACAGTAAAATCTCGCATAACAACCATTTTCTCTGGAAACGGATTTCCTCCCTCGTGGACCCAGTGCTAAATTTACCTCCATTTAAAGACCATCGAGAATCATCCTTCCCCGAATAGCAACCAGGTTCTTGGGTACTAATAAGGGAGGAATTTCATTTCCTGTGTATATTATCATCTTGACTGGAGAGTAAATATTTACGGACTAGCCTTGTGACTTTGGCAAGATTGTCAATCTTATTTGCGTCTTCAAAATGGCAGCTAAAAAAAGTGATTTTAACTGAAGAGCAGCAAATTAATGGTATAAATGAATATTAAAGTGTAAAGTCTGAAACAAAATTCGTTCAAATGTGGAAAAAACACTGATTAATAACATCCAATTTACAAAAAATTTTCAGTATCTGTTGAAGACGATAAGATATTCCATTTTTTTTTTAGTGAACTCCAAAAGTGCTTAGAAACAAAATTCCAACAAAAAAAAATTTAGGATTAAAACAAACTACTTGCTAAACATTCCTTTTTTAAAAAGTTGTAAATTCCATGGCTTGCACTTAACATTGAAATTATCAAATCATACTTTTTTAATTGTATATTTTGCCATTTGTGTGTATATTTTCAATTGTTTTCTATTTAATTTAATATTTATTGCTCCCTCATCCTTTACCTCTATTAAAAGACCACCCCTCTGAGCGGCTGCTTTTTTACGGAATCAAGGGAAGGTTTAACTGTGCGCATGCATATGAATATATGGTGTTCTAACTCTGTAAACCACCACTTAGGGACTTTCTGTGGTCACTAATGGATTTCCTTATAAATGCCCAGAGATGGATCTTTGGCAAGGGGTAATAAATGAATCACAAGAATATATATAATTATTAAATCAACAATTTTTTTTCACATTCGCCGCTGATGTGGCAACAATAGATGTTAAATGTAGGGTGTCTACTTATCCAGATAACCTGGAAAAGTCAGGGAAATTTAAAATTCATTGTTATAATAAATAACTTATTAAAATAATTTTCCTGAACTGTGCTTTTCATACCACATTACCTACTGAAAAATTTGAAAAACTTGTACTTTTGACTAAACTTCTTCCAAAAGTTACCATTTTTCACCAAAACTAATATAATTTATATAAAATTATTAAGCCTATATATTTCTCAGGAGAAAATGTTTGCCAAATATATAACTAAAACTTGAAAAACAAAAAGTGTTTTTAGCTAAATTATTTAATCTGTAAGGGATTTTGATCATGCCAACTCCTTTCCCTTATACACAGGGTGAATTTGACCTAATCTGCCAAACGAAAGGGGGGTGATAGTAGAGCCTATGTGGAGCATGAAACCCATGGCAACCTTGTCCTATCTCTAACCGTTTCCAAGGTATGGTGGAAAGAAGGAAAATGCGCCAAGTCTAAAAAATACGAAATTTGTGATGTTTCCGTAAGGTTTACATACAAAAGGAGCACATATTTGGAAAGAGCAGAAGAAGTTCGTGTAAGATGACATCATATTCATCAGGATATCTGAATTTAACGGCGAGCTACAAGCGCTGAAACATTGGCGAAGTACAAAATCAAATTGTCGCCAAAATCTGTAACCAGCAATTCCGAAAACACTCTTCTAGCTACAATTGGTCAAATTTACCAAAAACTTGCCCATTCTACTAGCTTCCGAATGAGCCTACAAAAAACCACATCGGTATTCTAGTTCAAGAGAAATTTAACCTTTTGTCTGCAATACTTCACTGTAATTGGCATTCATCGAAAAAGGCATTTGACGAATATTTGCAGATGTCTTTCAAACTTCCTGCCCGCACATCCCACTTGACAACCTACATCGCCAGATCTGACTCCAATGGGCTTCTTTGTTTGGAGTTTCCTGAAGCAAAAGGTTTACTGCACAGAATTTGTCAGTTTGTTAGACTTTAGTATCCGGCTCGACGAAGCAATAGTAAAACTGAGGGATGAGCTTTCGCTAAGAGCTACTGCGGTTTCAGTTCGTAAGCAGGCAGGTGCATGTATCAGGGTTGGGGAAGGCCAATTTCAGCAGCAGCTTTGAGTTTCACACACCACTCCGAATACATACATGCTTTAATCATTGGTAGACATGAGATACATCTATTAGGCTTTTTTTATATATATATACCTTTTTGAAAGACGTGGGAAACACCATACTTCTTTTGTTTCCATTGTGTTTGTATACTTCAAAACAAATGTTACTTTTATTGGTTAGCTTTAAAACGTGCATTCTTGCACCTAAAAAAATAGCAGGTCTTTTTCGTCAAATGCCAGTTTCAACCATGTATTACGGACAAAAGGCTAAATTTTTCCTGAATTAGAATACCGATATGGTTTATTGTAGGCTCATTTGAAAGCTGGTAGAATGGATAAGTTTTGGGGAAATTTGACCGATTGTAGCTAGAAGGGTGTGTGCGGAATTACCAGTTACAGATTTTGGCGACAATTTGATTTTACACCTCGCCAATATTTCAGCGCTTGTAGCTCGCCATTAAACTCAGATATCCCGATAAAAATGGTGTCATCTTGTAGACCTTAGGGAAACATCACAAATTTTGGTTTTTCAAGACTTAGTGCATTTGCCTTTTTTTTTCCGCTATAACTCGGAAACTGTTAGAGAGAGGACAAGGTTGCTATGAGTTTTTATGCTCCACATAGGCTCTTTTATCACCCTCTTCGTTTGGCAGATTAGGTCAAATTCACTCTGTATAGTCATACACACTTTAAATGGAATGGAAGATGAAGCATCAGCTTTGCGATTATATAGTTAAACTCTTTTATAATGAACTCAAAAAGGGCCAAATGGAAATGTTGCTGTAAATATTTAATTAGTGCAAGTTTTTAGTGTAAAGAAATACACTTTTTAATACAGCTTTTGAATTTGTAAATTCACTATAATTGAGTTATAAATGGCTTTGGGGTTTGCATTAATTGATTTCATGGCCTTGAAACTTGCTTTGATTGGGCAAATTTTAGTGCATTGTGTGTTGTTTACTGTAATTAGCGACAGGAAATCGATTGGTTGGAAAAGTCAGGGAAGTTTGCAAATGGAACTTGAGTAGACACCCTGTAAATTACTCGTAAAGAAAAGAATGATTTTCCGGCACCTGATGGAAGCTGATTAACATTAATGCTAGTCTGTCCTATTGGACATTCATGTTTCTTTGACTTCTCGCTTTGGTAACAGAGCAGCCACAGCCCTGCCACACCAATAGCGAACTTGTCCATGGAAAGCCATATATATGCTCATAAAGGAGGAAATGATTGATGCCTTGTAGTTTATTAGGTACAGCACCTGACCGGCAATCAGGAGGTCGTGGGTTCGGGTCCCACCAGGCGCCGGAAAATCATTCTTTTCTTTACGAGTAATTTAACATGTAATGTATAATGTATATGATTGTTCTGTACCAATCAGTTTGTCTGCTGCATGGAAAATCCGGGTTTGAATGCCATTAGTAGCAAACACTTGCCATTTTTCTACCGATTTATTGTCCAGTATTTCCCTCTAGGTGACAATGGTCTGCATTCATTTCTCAGGAAAATGCATGCCTTGGGCCAACCTGATCTTATCTGTCTGTGCTTGATTTAAATAAATGTGACGATAAAGGAGTGTGATGTGTTTAACTGATGATCACTTGTTTTGAATTTTTTTCAGGCAAATTGTCAGCTAATGGCAAATATACCTTCAGACTTATCTCATTTTCACCAGCAGAGATTTCATCAGTTGCTAGTTCAGAAGTCAAATTGGAGATTCAGGGAGGTATGTGCTTTTTTTTGCTTTATTTCAAATCCTCACAAAAGTCATTGAAGATTTAATATGTCATTAGAAATAGGTCAAACTAGTCGACACAACCCTTGCTGATGAAATCATAGATAGTGATATTTGAAACTAACGTACAATGCGTGTAAGCAATGGTGGATCTGCATTTTATGGGCACCTTGAATTGAAAACTCATTGGGGTGGACCCCTTTTTATAAAAAAAAAAACAATAAAAAAAATTGGGAAGTGGGAAGGAAATATATTATAAAGAAAACCAAAAACTTCTTAAACAGAATAGAAAAAAAAAAGGCAAGCAACATAATCTGTTTATAAGGCCTATTGTAATAGCTAGCTAATATTATTCACATGCAAATTTTGACACCAATCAAAAGAAAGAACTTGGTTAAGCTTCAGAAGGTTAACCCATTGTGTGGAATGTTTGTGTTCCTACTACAGGACTCTGAATCTCAAACTTTATATATATATATGCGGGATTAACCTGTTGCTAGCCTTTTCACCGAAAGATGACGTTAACCAAAATTTCGCCAGAGAAACTGCCGAAAAATTCTCCAGCAAAAAGAAATTCTCCAAATAAAATTGGAAGGGTGGTGTATATTCGTAATGAACACCATGCCACCAATGTAAGCCATTTGATGAACTTATTAATCAATGGGCCAGAGAAGAAGGAATTTGATTTTAAGGCTGCATATTATTCATAGGTATGCACTGGTAACAAAGAATCCTGTCAAAGAATGAAAATAATTAAATGCCAGTGGTTGGGTTGTCTGTTTCTAACCACAATTTCTCATCCACTTGAGAACTTTTCTAATTTGGCTACAACTTTTAGGTGTAAATTAGCCAAAAGCTACTAAAATCACTTTGGCAGCTTGCTCCTTGATACATATATATATATATATCATCAACCATTTTCAATCCACTGCAGGATGGACGTCTCTGTGTTATCATACATGCATGTAGTACGACGAAAAAAATAGAAAGTAAGTGGTCTTGAGTTCACTATATTGGCCAGTTGAGTTGGCAAGCTGGACCTACAGTTTCATGAAAATTCCGAACTTCGGTCTCCACAGCTGAAGGCATGCACTAAAGTGGGGACTTGCGTCACCCTCCTATGGAGTGGCCACTACCAGGGCTGCTTCGAAACAGTGAGTGCTGATATTCTTGGCAGTGGACGGCTGTGTGACAAATATATGTATGTGTGTTACATAATTGATTTAATCTCACCTCACCTGACATAATGCATACAAATATATAAATATACCGCTTCAACAACAGAACAAGTCCAACAGTGGCATAGAACTAATATATTCATATATTGTTCTGTTAACACAGATTCAATTCCAATAATATCATACCAGGTGATTCACTCAGGACTTTACCCCAAGAAAAGTTCTATAATTTTGAAAGGGAAAAACGTTTGAAGATAAAGATTGAGCACAAAGTGCTGTCCTTATCTCTTCACAATCACGTCACTATCATAGAAGATGCTAAAAACGTTTGCCATTCATATCCAAACAGATATCAACCCATCACTGCATATTGTCAAATGTATACTTCCGTATGTTCATATTTATTGCTTCAATATCCTCTGTGATGTTTTTTCAGCTATTGAATAGTCATCGGCTTATTACTCTATGCAGTACCTTTCAGATGACCTCATAAGTATTAATCAGGTGTGGTTAAGTCTGGAGGCGTTGAAGGTCACAAACCTCTGGAGATCACACCATCATTTTGGAAGAAGCCTTTCTACAGTTCAGTATCAATCAACTGATTCACAAACTGCGTAGATATCAAAACATAGGCACTTTGCATACTAATTTTAGCAGGAAATGTCCCCCCCCACACACACACACACTTTCAAAATTGTAACACATGTTTTGAGTAAAGGCTACAGTGACTCGCCTTGTAGAACACATGCCATTTTTCTGCTCACCGTAATCTGGGCTTTAGTTTTCTATGCAGCAAAGTTTTTGATTATTTGGAAAATCATAAAATGTAAAAAAAAACCTGTTTCATGAAACTAAAATTTATTCATGTATATAGATTGTAGTACTCTGTAAAAGTATTAAGTTTTCAGATTAAATTTAATGCATCTTCAATCCACCTACTCTCTCCACAGCCAGTGTGCTATTACTTTTTTTTTTTTCAAATATTCAGATCTCCAAGAGATGAACAGAAGCAAAGCAATCACTGCTGGTGTTGTGGGTGGTATTCTATTTTTTATTGCTGCTATCGTCCTATCTGTGTGTGCTGTCAAAATATGCAATAAAAGGAAAAGAAGAAAAGCAGAAAAGGGTATTTTTTACTAAATAACATTTTGTACTTTCGAGTTTTGTAACATTTGCTGAATGTGGAAGTGTTAAAAAAAGTGTTCTATTATTATTTTCGTAATCCTTAGCAACTTATTTTATTGCATAAGCTAAAGCTGTCCCCATGAAACCAGTAACATGGATTAATTTAAATAAAAGGCGTTTTTTTAAGGAGATCACCCACAAAACGCAAGATACCCTTGGGATATCACCTTCTGTACTCGTAACCGCCCTAAGCACATGAATATTCCCATTCTTTTGCCCAAATCAGCTTATATGACCATTATTCTAGTTTATATGAACTTTTTTAATGTGATTTTTGTAGTTGAACAGGTCAGGTGCTTGAATTGGGCATTACACAAATGCATGTGAACCAATTAGTTATAAGACCTACTACAATTACATGTATTACTGAAATATAATATATATTATGATAACTAATCTTTTTAATGTAAAATTGAATAAAGTGTTATTTTAGAAGGCTTTAAAATCGGCGCATTTTATGAAAAAAATGTTCACAAAATCATATATTAGCTAAGAAATTGTAACAAAAATTGAACGCAACCCCAAATAGTATAGAGAGGAATAAAATTTAAAAAATAAACCACTCTTACGAGAGAGAGGATAAAAATAGGAATTAAGAATATTAGAGTTTAAGTAAAAACATCTCAAATAGTAAGGAGCAGGACATGTCATAAAAAAAACCTGACCAATAATGAGCAACAAAAAACACGAACTAGATATTAAAAGACCATCAAAGGCCCAAAAAAAACCATATTAAACCAGCTGGGTCGATAAAATAGAATAAGTTATAGTAACATTGGGATAAATTCTTCAAACTATTATTTGGGAGGGAGGGTTACTTGAAGAAACCTTCGTTCAACAATGAATCGATAACTATTAAATATATGATGTACAGTCAAACTTGGTTCTGGTCATAATTTGGCTATTACTTCAAAACTCTGGATTCTCCTGTTAAGCTTCTGTATCAGCTATAACATCAAAATTATCCCCTGTATATCGTTATCACAGAGTTAGACTGTATATGAAATTAAGAAAGTATGATACTAAGCAAATAGTAATAAATGTTGTTGTGTAGCATCAGGAGCATAGTCTGTGCTGCCAAGAATTTTGGAGCGAGCGAGAGATGCACGTCTTGTGCTCCCACATTCCAAAAAAAGGGCTTCGCACGAATTTCATATTTTGTCGATGGTGTATAACTTCTTCTAGCTGAGTTGCATTGTCCTTGTGGGGAAGATGAGGCATACTGTGATCAGCGTTCGTTATCCTATGGTTTAATTAGAAACCTGAACAGAAGCTGCCCTTTGAGTGAAGCTTTCTTTTACAGAGATGTTTTAAGTTGGAGAACAGAGTACCATGCAGGGCAGAATTGGCCACCGGCCCCCGGTCCGGTGTGTCCTCATGAGTGATAGTTGGGAACTTTTTAATAGCCTTTGGACCGATTGATTCGCACCCTCCAAAATTCCAAGGTATGCACCCTTTAAGAAGACCAAGTCTACCCCTGGTACCAGGACATATTGTGCTTGAGTTGGTGGCATTTTTCCTCTGTGATGATATTCTGATTGGGAAAGGTGATTATCTCGCTGCTACTGTGCCTACTCTTTTGTGTCCCCTCATTTTAATCCCCTTTATCAAAGTCATCCCCTCCAATTCATGAATTTTCAAAGGTGTGTGATTAAAGAGTGTTGTATAGTCAACACGTGTTCTTTGCGAACATGTTGTTATGATGCGGGGATTAATTATCATTTTTTGTTTATCTTCATCGATATTGTTTACAATCACGAGGCAAAGAACAAGAAACGAGAGGTGATCCACTGTACTTAAGGTTGGATACTTCTCAGCGGCGAGATGATGTGTTCGTGTGCATTGATTTCCACCTTGAAAAGGTGTGTCAACAAGATTATCTACTTCCAAAGGACATCTCTTTCATAACACTTTGGTTCTATGAGATATCCATCATGAGAACCATCCTGCATCTGCCAAAAGACCATGTGTGTGTAAAGTTCATTAGGTGGGAAACGAGTCCCACAAGCAAATGTTTGATTTTTCATATGACCAGCTTCCACCCGAGTAGCAGGGATGTCGGGGAAAAAGACAATAGCATTCTCTCTTGAAAAGTAAACACTGGAGTGAACAGACGTGCAGATTGGGTTGTCCTTGAAAAGGCAATGTGTGTTTAATACAAGCGGTGGATACAATTATGGATGAATTAGTTCTAGCCTCACTGTCTTTAACATGTGGATTCCAGGTAATGGAAATCAAATTCGAATAGGATACTTATCGTGATTGCACCACCCATGCCTATCAGATTGGTATCCCTCGATAGTTCATTTCTTTTGGGTCGCTGTCACGTACGTCTCCACCACTTGTATTAAGCACACACTGCCTTTTCAAGGATAACACAACCTGCACGACCGTACACTCCAACATCTACTTTTCAAGAGAACATGCTGTCATCTTTTTCCCCACATCCCCGCTACTCGGGTGGAAGCTAGTCGCATGAAAAATCGAATAATTGCTTGTGGGACTCATCTCCGACCTAATGAACTTTACACATGTGGTCTTCTGGCAGATGCAGGATGGTTCTCATGACAGATATCTCATAGAATCAAAGTTATTATGAAAGAGATGTCCTCTGGAAGTAGATAAGCTTGTTGACACACCTTTTCAAGGTGGGAATCAACGCACACAAACACATCATCTCGCCGCTGAGAAGTATCCAACCTTAAGTATAGTGGATCACCTCTCGTTTCTTGTTCTTTGCCTCGTGATTGTAAACAACATCGATGAAGGTAGACAAGAAAGGATTAATTAAGCTTATAATTAATCTGTGTATCGTAACAAAAGTAATAAAGTATATTAAGTAACCTTTTTAGAGTTAAAGTCTAAAGGTTGCTTAGTGGTAACGGCCATTAAAGAAGCCACCTCGTAATGATGTTGCTCTGGAGGATTGATTATATCATGTCACGGTGTGAAAATGAAATTACCGTTTAATACGATTGTGATTGTTGATGTTGCAAATTCTTAAATTAAAATTCATAATGCACTTTAATAAATTCGCTTTTAATTTTTACAGCCTACATGATGGTAGCGTGTCCTATGGCAGATGCTAGAAATGGAGGCCACTCCCATGGTGGCAGTCCAGTTCCCTTAAAAAAGTGAGCATAAAAGTTGTTTGCTTCCTTTTATTATATTAAATGTTACTGTTGCCATTCACGATTTCACTGAATCACACTTTTAATGTGTTTACACATAAACAAATTTTTCTCATTTTTGATTTGCATGGTTTAATTTCAACTAGCCTATCTCTGATTTTGCAGCTTTTTTTCTTCTTTTGATTTGTTTGTGTTTTTGTGCTTTTTTTTCTCTTTTTTTATTTATTTCTTTATTATTTTTTGTAATTCGGTTATTTTCAGGGCCATGTGTTCAAAATTGAAAGACATTACTCAGCTAAAAACTTTCTTCACATTTTTGACATGTCTTAAATAATTGTATAATTTTAAATGTTTATATCTCAGTAAATATTTTTCTTGTTTGTTATTATAAGATTTTACACACTTCGTATTTTTCTTTGCTCTGTAAATGGTATTTTATTTTATCATTTTCTTTTCTTTAAAGAGTTCATTAGAGAATTAGGGGTTTTGCTTCCTCAGCGTCAAAACTTTTAGTTTGGTTTTCTTACATATCAATGAGTTTGTGACCCTCTCTTGGACCACTACACATTAAAATTTAGGGGCAGAGGTTTTATTAATTTTTTAAAACATGCCATATTCCAATTTATGGATTTTAAATAAATATATTCTGAATTTGAGATGCATCGTTAAAGTACATCTATCGAGAACTAATCCTGAAACCTGAAAAATATTGATCGTTCTTCATTTGACTATAGGATTCCCATGTTCTTTAAAAACCTGGATTTGTTAAGGAATTTGATATTGTCCGTAAGAAGCAGGGAAAATGAGATTATTGATCAAACTGTGAAAACCTACCTAGCTTCTGTTTTAAATAACTAAATCTCCCACAAACATGAGGCTGTTAAAGAAGACCAATTGACAGCTTTGTTTGAGATTGGTCAAGAAATGTTACCTGAAAAACTGGGAAAGTTAAAGAATTTTGTTTTACCTGAAACACTGGGAAAATTAGAGAATTTTACCTGAAACACTGGGAAAATTAGAGAATATTTCTCTCCAATATGAGTGGGAACTCCATGTGTGTGTTTATATATAGTTAGTCGTATCCTCATTTGCTCTGCAGTCTTTTAAGGACCTAGCCCTACATTGTTGCCTTCATAACAGAATTTTCATGGGGCCTGTTATTGTGCAGTGATAGCACCTTTACCTAGCATGTTGTTATCCCAGGTTCAACCCCCAATGGTGCCACAAAAAAACAATGCTATCCGACTAACTACTTGCTATGGTAGTCTAGGAGTTGATTCCCTAGGCCTTAAAAGCTCCGGAGTCCTTAGAAAACTGTAGATTCTGACGCAGTACTGGTCTTGCGCCATGAAACTCAAAATTTTAAGGGGTAAGGTAGCTAGTTTCATGCTCACTGGATCTACAGTTAGTTTTTAGAGAACCCTGAACTTCTGTTACCTAGACAAATCCAAGACCTATAGACAATAGAAAATGGGCTGGTGCTTTACAGAGCCGTTGAAAGTTAAACCCAGGGTTTTAATTTAATAAAGAACACTATGTCATTGTATGTGTCCTTTATTACATGCGCAGATATTTTTATTACATCATAATTTTTATTCCCAGTAATGATTGCAATTATGACCTTCGAACTTATTGTGGTAGTTTTGACCCCAATGGCTCCATTGTACCTTATACCACAGTTTAAGAGTCATTTTAAGCTCTTGGCCATATGTCTACTAGCTTTGCATAACCTTAGAGCATAAACAATGACAAAACTAAACTTCTTTTAAAAGCTTGGCGTAGAATAACCCTTGCCATCCTTGCGTCATAAAAACACAACCAACCAATTCTTTTAAAGGCTTTTCTGCATATCGGAGAAACTTATTAGGTGAGACCTGAAAGTTGCAGTGAAAGGTGATTTGAAAATAATCACCATTACTTTCAGTACATAGTTTAATCTGTTCCATTTAAATAGTTGAAAATAATACCTAACAGTAAACGAATTTAAAAAAGTAACAATAAATGAGTTTGGGAAGTGTGGATCAATCGTAGATATATTTCTGAATATCTTTTATAAATTATTCAAAATTTGCTACGAGTCCGGCATTGGTGCAGTAGTAATGTGGTCGCCTAGTGTGCCGTTAACTTGACTTCAACTGTCAACGGCACCAAAATAACATGCTTGCTGACAATCTACTCACTCCAAGGGTTGACTCCCACTGGGTCTTAAGCGGTTCAGGTTACTCAGAAAATTGTACGTCCCACCACAGCATGACCTTTGCTGTTAAACAAGTGAATCTCAAATTCTTCTTTAAAAAAACTGTTCCACGCACACACATTTGTATAAAAATAAAGATGGCATTAGTTAAACCAATTATGACTATTACGTTGCATTCGGATGCTAGCATACAGTGTTTTGGTTTCTTTCATGCGAGTTTCAACATTGTATAGCAGTAGTTGATTGATACACTTACAAATTTATATATTGAAAGTTGATGAGGGTGATTAAAAGGAAATTTTTTTTTTACTGATATCAAAAGAGATATCTGTATAGTATCACTTTTCAGGCCAGTGATCCAGGTGTTATGGAGACAGCCCATTTATCTGTCATGTGGGAAATTTAAATTTATATCTTGCTAGTATTGGATGCTTGACTTTTTTTTTCACTAACCCGTGTTCTGCTGTTTGATTCCCTGAATTATGAAGGTGTGAATCTCTGAGAAAAATTAAAGCAGCTGGTACAGCATTAGCTTCGCTGTTCTTGTGTCCAAAAATGATCCCAAATTTAATCAATTTCAGTTTTCAGTCGAAAGGTTTTATCAATTTCAAAGCAAAAACCTAGGCCACTTTTGTCATATCGTGCTGTTAATCCAGCATTAAATTCTGCATGGAGCATTGTTACAAGTTTACTGTGGTTTGAAAGTTACATAAAGCAGTTTTATCCCAAATGCCCTTTCATTAGCTACTTTTCAATACAAAACTAAAATAATTATGATGAAAACAAAATTCAAACTCCCTTTGGGACAGCAATTAATGTAGCAATATTTAGTCCTATTTTCATAAAATAAAAAAGATTTTACAAAAGCAATTTATATACAGTGAAATCTGTTTATAATCATTCTCAATAGAAGAAAGAAAGAAAAGATATCATTATGGACAAAGTAGCAATATTTCAACCTATTTTCATAAAATAAAAAGGATTTTAAAAAAAAGTAATTTATATACAGTGAAATTTATTTATAATGGTGCTGAGTAGGCCAAAAAAAGATATCATTATGGACAAAGTTAAACGTAATACTCATTTGTGGGGATGGGGAAAACATCGTTATTGGCAGATTATCTCTATATCCAGTACTGTTAAAGACAAATCTCGCTGTATCTTCAATAAAAAAAATTGAGAAATTTACTCTTTCATTATTGGTTCTTCGAAAGAGAACTAAGTGAAACAATTTAAAAATTCTGAAGAATAAAGACACAGTTGAAGTTTATGGAAATTATTTGGAATATCCATAAATTTAGACTGTAGACTCGCAAAATTATTAGAAAGATTGTCCCGTCAGTCTCCAGATTGTTGAAAATTTTATTTTGCCTTACCACATTTCCTTAATTAGCCTCAGATTTGGGGTAGGGGGGGTGTTGCCATTCCTAAACCTTGGTGATTGTATTTTTGCTATGGAAAGCTTAGCCTCCCGAATTACGAGTATGACTATTCATATATCGTTCCATCGTAGCTATTTTTATTTCAAATAAGCAAACTTTGGTGAAAGCTAGTTATGCACATAAAATTTGCTAAGATCATGATTACCAAATCTTAAACTTTCTAATCATTATTTTTTTTTAATATACATTGTACCCTTCAGGTACATAGTGGTAGTGCATTCATCAGCCATGCTATTAACCCATGTTTGATTCCAATGGTGCCATTGAACATGTGCCCAGAAGCATTTGATAAAGCTACAACTGTACATTAGAGACTTATAGGAAAATATAAATATACAAAATTTGGCACATAGCCCCCCGTCATCTTAAAACTTCTATAAAATCTTCTTAAAATTTTAACTAATGCATTATATTACTTCTAAGAATTTTTGTATAATAGTGTAACGGTAACGTGTTTTCTACTGGGCACAACCCCGGGTTTGAATCTTGGTGGCATTGCTTCTCATGTTTTTCTACCAGTTCTAATTCCTGGGTTTAATTCCCCAAGTCATCGGTTCTTTAACTTTCCTAGACCGCGGACCCCCTTTATAGATCACTCGTCCTCACACACCCAAAGTTTAAAGCCCGGAATTTGCATCATATGTATTTATTTCTAGTGTTTCATCACTGATTTTCACCATTTAAGGAAGGAATTTTTCGTTCCCTCATAATTTATTCTTAGCATTAAAGAGTAAATGCTCGTGTCTTAGTACTTTTCCGAACTTTTGTGGGGCACTGGGAGGATCTCGCGGACCACAGTTGAAGAACCGCTATCCTAAGTGATAGATTCCACGGAAAAATGTAGAGCCTTGTGAAGTGTGATTTTAGCTGCTTTTTCACCATAAAATACAATTAACCAAATCGCCCTGCAATGGCATAGTGTTAGTACAGTTCTCTCCCATTGCGAAATCCATGGCTTGAATCCCAGTAGTGTTCTGGAACTCCACTCCTCTATTGAGTTCAATTCCCAGATGTTTAATCCCCTTGATTAGATTCCTCAGAAAGCTGCATATCAGTGGACAGCATAACTTCAGCTGTCTTTGCACTATTAACAATGAAAAAAAAAAGCCGACAATCCTTTTAAGAGGACACACAAACTCAAAGTTGCTCAAAAAACAGATTAAAGGTTGTTGTTTTTTTATGATAATTCCATTGAATAGGAGTGAAAGCAAAACCCCTTGTTAACGAAGGAACAACACTCACATGTACACTGCTTGCCAAAAAAAAAAAAACACTTCACGCAATGTTTTGTTGATTCTTGACAATTATCCTTTACTTTGTGAATGTTGAGTTAAATGTTGAGGTTTCAGTTGTTGAGATTTTAATGCTCTTTTCTCTTTCACCAACTGGATCCCATGTCACCAAAGGAGAAAAAAAGGTGATCCATTTCACTTTCTTTATTTTCTCTCTTGTTGGTGTGGCTTTTCTTTATTTAATTCTTATAAATTCAGTGGTTTCCCACCATTTCGTTCTATTTCTTTGCTAAGCATGGCATTGCATGTGGTGTGTTTGGATTTTCCTGTCCGTAAAATTAACCAAAGCTGTCATGGCTTGTATTTTTTATGGTTATGCCGTCTGACCCTGTTTAAGTGAATGCGTTATAATTCTATCTTTGCTTTTAATTCGTTTGTTTCGTTATTTTTGTTTAGACAAATGACATTTTAATTTCTTGTGGTTAGTCGGAATGTAATTAGTGTTTAAGTGCATTGCTGTCTCGGAGTGGCCATTAACAAGTATGTCACGAAAGGCAATGTGTTCATCGTTAGCAAGAAAATTCAAGTTTTTGCAGTCTATCTGTATGAAATAGATGGTCGTGTTCTTTTGAATGTGGTGAAATAGCTACTATTATGATAGACCGAGAGATCTTTCTCCTACGACAACTATAATGCTGCTCTGCTGTATCAGAAACACACCATAAATGATTATATCACAACTACACACATGTACACAAACTTCCAATGAATAAACTGCAGCCATGGGTGCCCATATGAGTACTTCTGGAGGGAGGGGCTGAGAAAATTAATATCTTCTTCTCAAGACTGTCAGACAGTTTAGTGAATGTATAAGATACTAAAATGCTGCAAAAATAATTGATACTGCTTGACAATTAGTAATGAGCTAAAAAGTACCTTATTTTAAAACACTACTGTAAAACTTTTGAAAGTAAATGCATAGCAGAATCGGGCAAATAAAATTTTTAAACGGCTAGGGAGGACTCGAGCCCCCTCCATATGGGCACCCATAACTGAAGCTAGTATCACAATGATTTGCTATGCTCATACTCTCAGTACAACATTAGAGTACTATACATTTCAAATGCAAACAATATGAAAATGTACTGTAGTTGTTTAAGTCCATAGTAGTGGAGTAAATGTGCTGCATGACTCTTACTTATATTCCCTGTCTCTCCCCTCATACAAGTTATATATTCAGATAATAACCACATCGTTTTTTATGATTATGCACCCCTCACCATTGTACTCATGTTGTAATCAAGTGGGTAGAAAATATGAGACGGAGTTTTGTTACCTCTGGGAATACGGCACCTCTATTTTGACCAACGTTTCCAGCCCCCCACCACCTTGTACAATCAATAATAAAAATTTAGTAGCACTCACAGCTGACAAACTTATTGAATAATGATCTTATAAAGCACGTTTGAAATATGAGGAAAGTGGTGGGTTTTTTAACGACTTAGCCAAGCAGTGTGCACAAAATAGGGAGCAAATTACTATGAGCATGATTTGATTCACCCTATAACAAGAGATGATGGTATCTGCTAATAATGACCATATTATGTTAAACATGAGCAATTTTTGAAAATTGTAAGTAGCAAAAGGTAATACAGTAAAACCTTGTGAGCAGACACTCCTGTTATGGGGTTTTCTTTGAATATTAGTGTTGATATATTTTTATTTATTTGTATATATATAATT
>QLNU02015359.1:1777731-1811962 GCA_006491805.2 Dysdera silvatica | reverse complement strand
CGTCCATTATTTTGCAAGGATTTGTTTACTTTCTCACTCCTGTTTATATTAACCTCACTTTTATATTTGCTCACTATAGATTTTGCATTTTCATTGAATTGCTAGACTAATTTTTGATAATTGAATTTGAATACATTAAAAATTTAAATTATTTTTAACGAGAACAGTAAACCCGAATAAAAATTTTCGTGAAATTCCTGAGTTGATCATGGTGTGTTTACATGAAATTAATTTTTACCTGACTTTTTGTTATTAAATTAAGTAACATGTAGGCACTAAAATGCAAATAATATAAATTTGTTTAATTGTTTTAAGTTTTTAGATGATTTTGAAGTTGTAATTTAGTGTTAAGATTGGTAAATGACCAGTATGATACCAGTATCATATAGGTTTATGGTGGAATTAGGTTTTACAGGAACACATGAATTTTTGTGTGTGTTTTGTATGTTTTGGTTACTTTTGGACATTGCAGCTTTTTATTTTGACAAGTTTGTGAAGCTTGGAAAACAGCTGAATGAAGGAAAAGTGTATCCTAAATGATGATTTCCTAAATTGCCAGTTAAGTTTTCTTTTCTTTAACCAGAGCTGGACAATAGGCATCACTGTGTAAAAATGTGTACAAAAATTGCTGTGTGTAGCAATTTGTATGTGTTTTTGTAAAATGTGTAGCCGAAAAGGTGATAGGCCTGCATTATGAGAATAAAATAGCGAATCGCTTAATGAATCATTCATATATAATTAGCGTGCTACTTTTATCTCCAGCTTTCCAATCACAAAAACAATTTATATGCCATGTCAGTGTATGTTACAATTCATGAAGTTCCATAGTTTTATAATAAATTTGCATTATTTTAAAGTAGATATTATTTATAGTTTAATTTTTCCAAATTTTTCCTGGTTTACGATGAACTTCTGCAGTGAACATCATACCACCAAAAGAAATTCTGGCATTTTTTTTTTTAATTATATTATTTTATTGCTTGTTTACATTTACATACCTACACAATACCTACTTAAATTTTGTACATAACTTTTTTTGTTTTTGCCAGCTATTTTTAAGCCTAATTTTTGAAATTGTGAAATATTTGTACAGGACTGTAGTAAGGACAAGTAAAAACTTTTATTACCTTTACATACATTTTCCCATATTCCCTCTTCAGTTTTTCATTTGTCTCTAATTAAACATTGTTTTTAGTGAGCAGAAAGTAAATTTGTAATTACAAAATGCATAGTTTGTTAGGTTCAGGGTCAAACTTTCATTCTCGAACATTGTTATACTAAGTCTCCCTTATTTTGCTTCAATTTTTATACCTTACTCTTCCCAGAGTTTAGTTACTGACAATTTGTCAAAGCTTGGAGTCGGGGTTTATTTCTTCCAGAGCAATCCAACTAGCAAATGTCATAACTTTATTCTCATTCTTCAACAACATATAATGTCTGAGGGGAAACTTTTACTTCTCTCGACAAAACCAAATACATACCATCTTTCTTCATACCATTCTTCTTATTTTGAAACAAATTTTTCATATGCATACACAACATATGAGACTAATACCTTTCTCAAAACTTATCTCGAAGCATTTTATTTTTGTAAAAAACCCTGAATTACTAAGCAAAACTTTTATGCATCTTATTTATTCAAAATGTCTCTACTTCCCAAAGTATATTAATCCTTAATATATCTGTTTTAAAATATTTCTTTGCAAACACTAAATCAGGAGTGAGATTTATCGATTAATTCTTTTCGCAACCATATAATTTTCAACTTTATTACAAGCGTACCCTTTTCAATGGTTAAAATTGCACATCATTTTTAGTTACTTTAACCACGTGTAAACTTTTTTTTTAATTTTCAGTATAAAAATATATAATTCTAATATAGTGTTACTTATACACACTTCAATTTATGTATTTGTTTGTGATATGTTGAGTACTGACATAAATTTGTGATAACTTTCCCTAAAAATCGGGATTTAAAGAAAAAAAATAGTTGTCATGTGTGAAATAAACTAAACGTACATAATTTGTATATGCAACTTCTTTATAAACTAGTCATTCAAACTGAATTTAATCTTTGGAGATAAAAATATGACACTTGAAAGGCAATAATCAATAAACAATTTGTCAATATATTATAATTTTTAAAACCAGAATAATGTTTTATGCCTGTTTTTGTCCCTACAGCTTTAAACTGTATGGTCGCGGCAACCAGTAGTTATGGTGTTTTCGTTGATATATTTTTATTTATTTGTATATATATAATTTATCATTTATAAATTATTCATGATTTATGATTTAGAATGATTTGTAATTATAATTAATATAATATATGATTTAAAGTGAAATATGATTTATGGTGAAATAGAATAATTAATGAAAATTAAATGAAGTATATTATAATTAATGAAATGTAAATGATTTATTATAGGTATTTTATAATTAGTTTGGTTAAATTTTTAGTTAGTTTACTTATTGATTTAATTTTTACTATTTGAGAACATTAAAACACAATTTCCATAACATTAAATATTAAATTTGTTTATCCAGAATAAATTTGTAAATTGCCCGTTGATACTGGTTAGTAAACATTGGTTGACTTTTACCTAAATGTTCAAATGCGAGACCGTAAAAATTAAGTGAATAACTAGGGTTATTTTTCTAAACGCGTTGTGTGTTAAACATAAACAAAATATAAAAAAAAAACAGGTTTCGGTTGCTGATGGATATTAGCCATATTGTAGGGAGCGAAATAGCAGTTTTTAGGTACACTGATTGGCCAAAATTTTTTTGTTTGCAAGTTAAAAATGGGTTTAAAAAATTAAATATGATAGGTAGGAAAAAAACAAAAAGGTGGATTTGTATGTTAAGGGGTCCTACTTTTAAAAAGAAAAGGAATTTAATTATAAGTGCCTTATTTATATTCAGAATTTTTTTAAGAGTGTTTTTTACTAGTAAAAATCAAATTAATTTAAATTTTACACCTTTGTTAATTCAACAGGCATTTTTAACAAGTCTTTTCGTTTGTCACATAAAAAACAACTAAATTTAAAGTTCTTGAAAAGAAGTTACAAAGAATTTGATTTTGTCTGGATGAATGGATGGCCCAGGAAACTTGTTTACTTCCTATTATGCCCATGATGACGGTTTCTTTGGACGAACGTGTCTTCTCTTGAACGTTAATTAATCTGGCATAGTGTTGTAGACGCAGTGTACAAATAATTGGAGGTACAACTCCATCTGAAAAAATTAAATAACAGGCGGCAGAATATCGAAAAAACAAAAACACTTAACAACATCTAAGCATATATTTATACATAGTGAGAGAGAGAGAGAGAGAGAGAGTGTATGTATTTTTTATTTAATTATCTATTTATCTGCTCCTGGGTGTTTAGATTTAATTAGTTATTTTAAAAAGAGAATTTTCAATTTTCACCCTAACACTCCCGAATAGTGGACACCTCTATTTAATAGACACTTTTCCAGTTCCCAGTCACAATACTTGTTATCCACTAACCCTCCCAAATAGGCAGTATCTCCAAATAGCAGAGGAATTCTGAAGTCCCAGTGTATCTTCTATTAAAAAGTGTTACTGTAATATATAAATGTTCCTATGTAGTATGTTATTCTACTGTTTCATTCCCGAATGCTTAACACCATAACTTAATATTAATTACATTAGGCATGCATTCTATAGTATTTGATGCAGTTGCCACATTCAGGGGCACAGATTTGGGAGTTCTGACATTGATTATATTTTAGGACTCTTTCCACACTTTTAAGTTTTCAAGTATTTGTCAGAAGAAAAATACAATGTTTAGTAAACACACACAAGCTGCAGATTTGAGGCCTATGCATTAAGATGTCACCGACCACTTTTAAACTTATTTAACTAGACATTTCCCAGGAGATTTAGTTGTGTGCAAAAATACCATGATTAGTGGTTGTTTTAGGCTAGCAACATCCCAGTATGCCTGTAATGCAATCCTAGAATATAAAAAACACAGACACACGAAGGTTGTTTGATGATGAACGGAGATGTATATGTGTACCAGTATACTGAACATTTTCATCACCACACTCGCTAAAATATTCTCAAATCCAAAATGTGACATATTTCCAAAACATGTGGATATTTTTGGGAACCTTATTTTAAAAAAAACGTTGCAAATTAGATGCAGTAGAGAAGCCCCAGAATATGAACTTCTTGGAGATTTGGTCGACCTGTATTTTCCATATCCTTGGACAGAACTTTTAAAATCAAAATTTAAGCAAGAATCAAGAGGAGAGAGAAAGGGTGGCAAATTTTGTTAGTTAATCCTTTTCTTAAATATACAGAATGCTTCGTTTATCAAAATGAATATAACATGTTGCAAAATAACACCCACGTTGTTTCTGGACATCTGTGGGAATCATGCACACCTATGCTCTATTACTTACAAAAGTCAAATTTTTAAAAAGTGAATTTTCAAGAAGTCCGTATTCTACTATTTCTGTTTTTGTCTTTACTGTCTAATTTTTGTTAACAGCTTATATATATATATACAGTAAAATCTGGGTATAGTGCTTCCGGTTATAGTGTGATCCTGCTTTTTGTGCGATTTTTGCCAAATCCCTTGAACAACACCTAATGAACATGTACTTTTTATTTTTATATTTTTAGTACACGCTTGTAGTGTGATCCCACATTTAATGCGATGTGAAAACGGGTTTATACAAATTGAGTTGCCTCCATCTCCCACATGCTCAAACTCTTGACTTTGGAATGGGGAGCATTTGCCTGGTGCATGATGAAATACGGAGGGGTTACATACATACATATTCCCATGTTCCCTGTACAAACATACATACATGTATGAATTACGTAATCTGATTTACAACTTCAAATTGTTGAGCAAATGCTTCATTTGGATAAAACAACACTTAAGTTATCATTTCATTATCATTATCATTTTTCTCAATCCCTTGAATCTCACTATGCCCGGGTTTTGCTGTGTATATATATATATATATTGTGCAAATCTCGTTCAGAAAACATTAATTTTAGAGTTTATCAGAAAGTGGTATTAATTCTCCGTAAACTCATGCAGCTATAAATCAAGATATCAATGTCAAGAATTATGTGGATTTTATTAGAGAAAGTCACCTTAAGTCACAAATATAATAATAATAGTAATCTAGAATGACTTTATAAAGTGAGGAGAGAGTACACACATCTAAAAAGCATTTTCTAGAAAATTTATATCGGCCTTGCTATCCTTGTGTTATAAAAAAAAGAAATTTTTAACTTTTTATAAGAGAGCCTAAATTACTAATAAAATATTTTTAAAAAAAAGCAATGCAGTGCATAAATGGAATAGTGATATGTACACACTGTGCCAAAAAGTGGATGAATGAAGTATACGGGTAAATACCTAGTGCAGTTATTAACGGTTGATTTCATTTAACATTGCAGTATCTTTCGATGATTTAAAAAAAAAAAAATTGTTTTATGCATTTTTCGAAATGAATATTGCAGTCATAATTTAGTAATGGTAGAATCAAATCTTTGATTGTAAATATTTGCCTTGATTAGAAAACTAAATCAGAATATTATATTTAAAAATACCTTGCCATTTTCTTGCATCCTGTGTTGTTACTGCTTTACCATGTTTCGAATGCCTAGTGTTTGTTATATTTTGTACATGTGATGTGGTTTGTTTTGGAGTTTAAACTCTGAAAATTAGTTGCAATGCCTGTGTTCGAAACTTCAATTAGAGTAGGTGAAACGATTGCAAAACGTCCATTTGTAATATTATGACTAATATTGTATTTCATGTCATACGTTTTTATCATTGATAGTCAAGCGTATTTGAATGATTGTCTCTAAATTTTACCTAGTTTATAAAAAAATAAATGATTTGAAATATGCTATATAAAGCATTGCATTTCAATTTTTTAAGTTACTCTGCTATATACATCTATTACCTTATTACATCATGTTTAACTTTTGTCATTAATTCATAAATAAAAACAAACTAATCAGTTTTTAGAAGGTTCTAAAACTATTTATTAGTTGCATAAAAATAAAACCCGTTGTCCTAATGGCCTTATGCATTGACAGTGCTACTCTTTACTTTTTCTGAGCAAACTTTTATACATGTGCTCTTATAATCATATAGCAACTATTAATACAACTGAGCTATGTGTTGTCTTCAGGGCAACAATAAAAGTAATTCCTAGTAATTATTGATACACATGCAAAATGAAGCAGTAACAACAATCATGAAAACAATATCAGCTCAGAAAAATGGATTCTAGTGACATCAGTTTTATATAATACGCTACGGTGTGACACGATCATTACAATCCTAGCACTATTCAGCACAAACCTTTTAATTAAATGCAGTTGTGGAAGTTTAAAATCAGAACGAGAGTATTTTTATTGTAAGGTTAACTATCAACGAACACACACATGAAACAAAAATACAAAACCAAAAATGAAAAAAAAATTATTAAAATAAAAATGAAAATTACTTTTATATGCTTTGCTGTTGAACTTGAATAATACGTCGGTGAAGTCGTGACGTCACAACATGGCTGCTGGGCACAAACAACAGATTGGGCCCATTGACTTAACATTGACGATCGTAGTAATTAGCATTTCTTAAGCTTGCAAATAAAAATGGGTTTATATTTTGTAGCTTGTTGCAACCACCGGACTGTCGGGAATAAATGTTCTTTTTATAGATTCCCAAAAGACAAACGCAAACATGCACTTTGGGCAAAAATGTCCAGGTATCTATAATTTCTATCAAAGGTCATTCAAATCACATCAACCGGGGCATTGACCTTTAATTTTCAGATTCCAATGATTTTTGATTTATATTTACCTATGGAGCAAATTGCAAATTTTCATAGTTTTCGGAGGTTCCGTTTTCCTGGAATTAATTTTTGGAAATTAAAAAATAAAATAACTTTTTCATTGATCTTGAGTCACATTCATGTAAATATCTAAGCACCTGTTTTAGCTAGAAAGTTCATCTTGAGCTCATTTTAAAGCCCTCTATATGCGCTTTCTCTGTGATATACATATGTACTGAGAAGATTTTTTTATCGTTTTTAAAATATATATATATATAAAAACTCAAAACAGCATTTTTGAAATAAAAAAAAAAAATTATATATATATATATATATATATTAAAGGAAAACTTCATTTGAGTACTTTTGCACGAATTCAGGGGATGGGACAATAATGAGATCAATGTTTTAAAAAAAATCTTCCCAACTGCATTAGAATTTAAAAAAATAAATAAATTCTGCCTGTATTTTCAAATAGTTCACAAAATAGTCATTAGCCATTAACTCTTCCAATTATATTTTAGAGTAAGTCACACATTGAAGGAATGTGAAGTTAGTTATATAGTACCGTGCCTCTCTCTTCGCCCCAAGAATTTTTTTCTGTATTCGCCTGTACGTTGGACCAAATTTCTGATATTAACATAAGAGAATTAGAAAGATGAATTTTAAATTTAGTGGTTTGTTTAATAAATTTTTATATTTGGTTTTTATTCAAACTTTTGTGTTCATGTATGTTACAAAAGCATTTAATTTGTTGTATTTCATTTGGGTTTTTTTTTTTTGGTGGAGGGTTAATATATGTATATATATTCAAAACATGTCCATATACTTTGGGTAGTTTTGTTCAGAATTCTTGTTCTATTAATAAGTCTTGATGCCGCAATCATTTTCTTTAAAAAATGTTTTGATCTTTTATGAAAATCAATTCTTTTCTCCTTAAATTTACAGTTTTGATTTTATAGATCTTTAATTTTCCATTTATTTTTTGTCTGTAGGGGATATGGCAGAATATCTAATAACTTGAACCATAATTATAACCCCCATCAACGACGTAGTCAGGTTTTTGTTAAGGCTGGCCCCTTAAAATAAATTTTTATAATTTATTTATTTTTTATTTCCTTGAAGTGGGGTACGACCAAGCCCCCCTGAAAAAAAACGGATCTTGTATATATACACACTGAAAGAACAATTTATCTTCTTCGTTCATGAAATTATTGAAAAAAATTTAATTTGTTACGAATCTGTCAAGTGTTTTTATGGCCCTTTAATTTCCTGCAAAAATTTTTTTATAAGCGCACTGAGAGTTACACAGCAAAATATGTATCGCTTCCAGAAAAATAATATACGTGTATATAATAAATTGCTCTTTCAGTACATGTGTATATATATGCATACATAAACGCAGACTGGGTACAGTATCTGAATACTATATACTTTACTCTTCATGGAAGCATGAATTTGTTCTCGCATTTCTTCATTATCAGGGTCATAAAAAAAAGATCGAACATGTGAAGAACGTATAGCGTTTTCTGCACGTTCGATCAGTTTCGGCTGATCCGAAAAAAACACGGAAATTTCATAAAATGAGAACATTTTAAATCTATCTCATAAGCATAACATAGCAAATGGCAGTTTGTTTGTGCCCAGCGCCATATTGAAACGTCACACTTCACCGACGTATACAGATGTTGTGATACTTTTGTTCATGTCTTTTAGATATAATTATTAAAAAAATTTTAAAAAATTAGAAACTAATGAAAATATTTTTCTACTTTCACATAGAAATTGAAGAATCCTGTACTATAGGTAAGTGTAACTATTGTTATCAAAAATGTCGTGAGTAACACTAGCTAATGATATCAAGTATTAACGTTTACTTTTAAATTTTTATAAATAATTATAATAGTAAGTAACGGAATTATTGTTAAACAATGCACCAAACTGTTTCTTGAAACATGAATTAAAGAAACTTTTCTATTATATTGGGTTGAAACTAAAATCAAAAATTCATTTATTATGAACAAATCATTTATCCATAAACTATAATGTGTTAATTGTTATATATTATCAATATTAATGTGTTATAATAATATTCATATACAGACTTAATAATGTAAGGGCAAATGCACAGAAACTTTTTTTTTTTCTGTTTTAATGTATTTGCCCATGTAGGTAAAATAAGTATGCCTTTCTTTCCTAGAGAAAGTATCTATAGTCGGATGTAAGCATAAACAAACTATAACTCTTTGGACCTTATAATCTGATGGGGCCTAAAAAAAATTATAATTTTATTATAATTTATATCTGATTAATATAATTGAAACTGATTAACTACAATTGAAAATAAATAATATCAAATTAGATCCAATGATATGAAATGTTCATTATTTATAGCAATTTTTCAATAGTTCTGTACTGCTTTACTTTCTATCAATGATTTCCATGTAGGACTGTGATTATTCTTGTAGCAAGCAAATTGTTTCCATGGTCATTCCGAGTGTTTTAATATACACTATATCATGACTAATCAGTAGACACCCATTGGAAAGCAAATAGTTTGTCCGTATGTCGCTAATAGACATAGTGACCATACAAAGGGAATATGAGCATTCAGTAGACTACCAGTTTCAGCAGTCTGTGTGAACGCACGATGCATGCTTAATGGTGTAGAATGAGACATGCTTATTGGTGCCCACAGGTTCAATCATTCTATCCATAAAATTTTAGGCATGTTCCAGGTATCCACCTCAACAGTTGGTTATATAGTAGTGATATAGGGACAGGAGGAAGTTATAGCATTCCAACACAGACCCGATAATTTGATAAAAATTGACAGAGTGAGCCGTCAATGTCCACAGTATGTGGTAAAATCAAACAGTGAGGCTTCATTACAGCATACATAAAAGTTCCCATTCAAAAAGTTTTTGAATGGTTAAAAACATTCAATTGACATTAAGAAATAATGTAAGTAATCGTACCATCTGCCTGGATGTGATTATATTTAGACTGCATGAGCGAACTACAGTTATAAAACCCTTACACAGACTGTCATGAAATATTTACAAAGATGCAAAACACACCATCATGGGACAATGGATATTATCATCATGAACAATACATACTGTGGAGCGATGTTATGCTACATATTGTGGCAGTCTGATGGACATATGCGAATGCCTAGTAGAGATGAGACTGTCAGAGAAATGAGACAGCTGGAGCCTGAATCAGGCTCCATATATTTCATATAGTGCTCGGGTGGGCCTAGGCTCATGAGACGGATGTAACTAAAGCTGAAAACTGACTTTTTTATATCAAAATTTTCCAAGGAATGCAACTATGTGATTCATTTACAAGGATTGTTAAAATACATTTATATGAAAATTCAAAGGAAATTAGGTAGTTTAGTTTAGCATTTTTTTTTTAATTTAAATCATATGTTGAAGGGTTTAAGTTATCTTTGACTCTTCGGGCTTGGGCTTCAATTTCCACAAAGTATTTCAGGCTTGGGCAGGCTCAAATTACATGTCTTCGAGCCCAGATGGGCTCAGACCTCGAAAAATTAGCCCAAACTAATCTCTAATGCCTAGTGAGCATGAGTTATAGTCCTGTATTTTATGACATGGCTTTGATTCACTGATGTTTGTTCCTGGGTTTATAAATGCCCATACCTAATGAAGTTATTTTAAACAATTTGGTGCTATCCATACTGTGACTATGACTTGGAACAGGACTATTTAATTTTTGGCTTAACAATGCATTAGTTTATAAAGCAATGGCCATGTCATTATGGTTTGATGAAATGGGTGTAGATCTGGACAGCTCAAAGCCCTTTCTTTAACCCCATTAAAAATCTTCAAGATGAGTTGAGAGCCAGACATATCTGTCCAAAAAAAGCACCATTAGGCTGTTCGCTATGTTGAAAGAGGAATGGAACTAAATTTTCCTGCAAACATCTACCGCAACATCATGAAAAATATTCCCCAAACGGTAGGGAATGTAACAGCAACGAAATGGAGACCCACGTCATACTAACATACCAGATCCAGGTTGGTCCATCACTATGGGTGTCCGTTCATTAATAGCTATATAGCGTATGCAAGCTAATAACTGTTCACCATCATGTACTATCCCATCTCATTGAATATGCATTATTATGAGAACCTCATTGTGCCGAATTCCGGCCGTAAAAGCCCTTTTTTTTTCTAAAATGCATTTCTATACTCAAGACTGTGCTCTGCAAGCATTATATGCAGCAGAACCCCGATTATCCAAATAAAGGGGTCTGACCCATTTTTGTATAATCCAGGAATTTAATTTAAAGGTAGAAAAAAAACTACGTCTATCCTAAAACACTATTCAACACACATTGTTCAATACACACATAAATCACAATACAAATATATATATATATACACAATACAAATACCACAGTACACACTATTCAATACACAACAAACATATATTCAATTACACATAGCTTACTAAACTACTATATCGATAATGAGAAATGTTACAAAGTATCTATGTATGTTCATATATTAACTGTTTTGGAAATAGTCTTCTATATACATGTTCTTTGTGTATGTCCGATACCTTCCATTTGTATTAGTTTCACTGAAGAGAGAACTTCAGAGTATACTGACAAATAAATATAAGTATTTTTACCAAAAACATTGAACAAGGGTGTTTACTAAAAAATAATAGTTGAATCAAAGCATTTTAGTTCAATGAAGTTTGAATAATTGAGTTTTTACTGTGTACTAATAATCACACACATAATATTTGAATGCCTTGATGTCACATTTTTACTTGTGGAGTTTAAAATGCACGTTAGATAATAGTTTACCATGAGGTTAAAGAATTTGAAATCAAAAATTAATTATATTCCCATTTTTTATGTATATAATGGTGTTGAGGCTTTATTTAAGACAACTTGATGTAAAGTTGTCTCAGCACCATCTGTAATTACTACATGAAATAGAAATTTAATGCTTGTTGTTTTGTTTTTTAATTGTCAGTGCTTATGAGATTTTCGTTGTTTTCTAGACACAAGGAAGGCAGAGTACCAAGTGTAACGTCGTTAAATTTTAGAAACTTTGTCCGAAAACTTTTCATCTCGTTACGCATAGCCTGGCACTAAGATTCTCCTAATCGGATTTCACCAAGCAAAGCGTGATCTTCAATGACTGCTTGCCTAGAATCTGGTTTAGAGTGTTAATGGAAATCTTTGTCTGTCAGAGTGTCGATTGTTTCTGGACACATGATGGAAAATAAGTGTGCGGAGTCGATTGTGTGCCCACCCCTCACAGCATTTTTATTCCGTCCATTCACTCCTGGCATAGGACATAACCGGAAATGCAAAGAAGCGTGGAGGAAAAAAAAAAACAAAGAGAAGACCACATTTCCATCCCTACCCATAACCCACCACCTCACAGAACTATTGTTTTTTAGCAAAGCCTATTATACACACATAATTATTATCAATGATATGCAACTGTTACATTTCTTTCTTCCCCCCTCTCTCAAAATTAAACTCTTGAAATCAACGTTAGTATGCAGATTTCTTTTTAAGGACCTGTTTCAGTGCACTTTGGGGAAATTTTATCAATTTTTAGGCATGGACTTACTGTCTTGTTGACTGGCATTAGAGTAGACTTGAGTATGGAGTGTGTTTCATAAGAGAAGTTTAATAACGACCTGAGAAACAACTCTACTAAACCTTGTTGCACTTTAAAGTTATTTGGCAGCACGAATCTTCTTTATCTTCTAGTGAGAGTTACATTTTCTAGAACTCTTTCATCTTCATGTCAGTTCACATCGAGACAGTGAGCTGTCCTTTTCCAGCTGTTAATACCAATGTCACTGTCCGAATACTATTCAGTTCAGCAGTTGTCACTTCTATGATCAGTTATTGTAAAAGCAGCAAGAGTGGTCATCATTCCATTAAAGTCTGCCACAATTGACATCTTCCTTCTTTCTTCAGAACTCAGGAAACGGAGTTGCAAATTATTTGTCGACTTCTGCTCTGGTTAACCTATTCTCAGTCAAAATTTACAGCATTGGGATCATGTCATTTATAAACTAATAAAAGATCAACAGTGACTCAACTATTTCCTCGAGTCAGTCAGTCTGAACCCATCAGTGAGTCGCTACATTGTGCATAAAGTGGTATTTGAACAGCATTTGCTTTCAGAGAATTTTACCCCAAACTACATTCTTTTCAACAATTTTTTGTGGAAAAGTAGCTGTGATAGGTTGCTAATTGCACAAGGAGAAATTCTTGAAGATCGTTGCACTACTGCAAGTGTCCCGATGCTTGAATTTGCGTCTACAGTATGTGTATATATAATTGTTGCACATGCAAGAAGTTGTTGCGTTATTTCTTTGCCAAAAGGATTATTACTCAATTATATAAAGATTTAGTGCTTCTGTCTTGGTGCTTGCAGAATGCTGCGTTTTTACTTTTAACCCCATATCATCGCAAAGATCGAATCTTAGAGTAACTGCTGATTAGAAGAAGTGGAAGTGCGAAAAATACAAGGTACAAATCAATATCTATCACTTACGTGAAAGGTTCTGCAGCTGTCTTCATTTAAACTTTGATGATAACAGCGAGATTAGACTCTCTCGGGAATGAAGACAGCATTGTCTTTCTCCCGTTAGATTTTTTTTTTCATCGACTCATTGTTAACGATACCCTTTGTTCCAGAAACAGTTGTTACAGTTGTTTGGACCAGGCATCTCTCTCTCTTCACAGTGTCTCACTGCCTTACTCGTGCCAAAAGCAGGTTAGAGCTTGCTTATGTTATTAGAAGGTATCTGGTGCTGGAATGTGTACTACATGGTACCGGTGCAGAACAGTTTAAGGCACCGGTACAGTCATCACTTGAATAGAACAGTCAGCTTTGTCACTCACCCTCAAGACAGAGCAATAACGGATGCATTGCTCAATGAAAAACAAAACAAAACAGAAAACACAAATTGCGAAACGAATGGCGAAATAACTCCATGTAACTGTAAATTGTTGACAAGGACCTTTTGCATAGATTGTTCAATAATCCACTGTCGATATAGGTCAGTACTGTTTGACATGTTTTAGGTAACGGTTCAGAATCTGTACAGAAAATTTTAAGCAAAGAAAATTATTGTTTTCTGTTTGTCACTCAAACAATTTTTTTCTGTGTTTTTTTGGCCATATAAAAAGGTAATATAAAGTTTATTTTTGATTTGTGAAAGGGTTTTTGTTTTTTTTAAATATACTTGATTCCACAATACATGCTTAATTTTACCCCGTTTGCTATGATATAAGTGTATATTAAAGTATTTGTATAATTCTAGAAATACCCATTTTTCTATGAAAGTGTTGGTAATTTTAGTATTTCACCAAATCAGATGTGTTAAAGTATGTGTACTTACAGTATTTTCATGCATCTTTGTCACCATACTCAGATTTTTAAGTATGTCCTCATCTAAAATATATATAGTAATATTAGTGTCATATCAATTCATATTACATCAGGGTAATGTTATTCTCTGAAATAACGATCGAATACTTCTTTTAAGAGGACACTCCGGCTGATTTCTTCGCAAGCATTGACAGAGCGGTGCCAATATTCACTGGCATGCATAAGGATGATTGGTGGATATCATAATCCCCATTATAATTAAATTTTATATAAATACATATGAATATGTGGAATTGTAACTCTGTAACCCTCACCCTTATAAGCCCGTAATCCCCACACATTCATGCACTTTCTGCATATGCTAATGCCATTACTGTTCTTGTATTACAAAACAACCAATCTTCCCAAACAAAGATAATTTTTTTGATCATGTTCAGTGCCTTCATTGACATGAAAGCAAATTCAAAACTGTAAGCTTTTTTATTAATATACTGTGGAAATCTTCTATAACAACTTTCGAGGTGCCACCCAAATTCAATCATTTTAATTGATAGTCGTTACAAATTATTTTTTTTTAAATCAGTGCAGTGTATTTTTACACTTATTTATTATAATCTTACTTACTGGATAGACGTTTCATGATTGCAAATAATTCGTTTTGAAACGCTTTCAATAACACACTTCGTTCTAATAGGCTGTCAAGTAGCTACTGCTAATTATTGAATCCTTTATATAAAAAAAACCGTTGTAACAGGTACCAATGTCATATAAGATATCTGGAGCCATTATAAGCAATATGTTTAATGTATAAAAGGATGAAAAATTAGCTTTTTGTAGTGATTCCATTGCTGTATGCAGTTGATCTCATTGTAGCTGACATCGTTATAGACGATTTCTACTGTTCGTATATGTATAATTATTTAGGAAAGAAGGAAAGTATCAATTTTAAATAAGAAACAGCCTTATATTTACACCTTGTACTGTAAGAAATTCCCTAGATGCCACATTCAATCTGTAAAACAATATAGTAAGTATCGCTCTGTTAATGGCTTTATAATCAGGTTTTTTACCACATCATTGTTAAATATTAGAACAAGTTCGATGCATGAATAGAGATACATTAGAACCTTCCTAAAGTGACCACCTTTCAAACTGGATTCAAATGGTTATCATAGACAGGAGGTCACTATACATGACAGACTTTGGTATAGTCATGACTAAGTCCCTACCAGTTCTCTTTTATGAAAAGTTCCACAGTGTTAGACTATATATTTATCTTTATGTAGACAACTACTCCGAGTTGAAATAATGATAAACCAATGACTCATGCTTTTATTAAGGTGCCTGCATAAATATTAGCTTTCTTTATATATATATATAACCTTTAGACAAATGATTCCTAAAAATTTTGTATCACAACCCCTTCAAATTAAAAGCATGTTGACTTGTGGACCCAAGATATATCAATAAAAATAGGAAAGACTGAAAAATGTTGTGATATAGAGTAATATCCAGTTATAATATGCAACTGGAAGGCACATTTTGAATATTAACACACTTACATGGCAACTCGTTAAAAATATTTCATGATTAAGGGGTTGAGAACCAGGCCTTTTAGACCTTTAGGAACATTAAATATTGTGATTATAATTATTCACTTGCATACATCCACATGGAGAAACTATGGTGGCATAGAGTTGATGCATTTACTGTCGTATAAAAAATTCAGATTTTGATCTCATTGGCATTTTTTCCTGCTTATCTATATTCTTAAGTTTGATTCCACGAGACAAGAGAGGTTTGAATCCTTCCTGAAAAATTGCACGTTCAAGCACAGTATGAAATCTTAGGTACTCATACACCATAAAATTAAACGAACATTCACATTTTATTTTCTCACGCCAAAATGTTAATTCTTCCTAAGAAAATTATGGTTAAACGTGTTTAAGGAATAATCTTTTCAATGCCTGTTTATAAAATACTTTCTCCATAATATTACCCAAGATTCAACTTTTAAAAGACAAATTTGTAAAACACAGGTTTTAAATTCACATTATGAACGTCCAATTTTAGTACCTAAACTTGTGTATATGAGATCATTAAAATTTTTATCGGGTCCACGAATAGCAGTTGTTCGATCATGTAAACTCATGTAAATGTAAGTTACCTAAACTTGTATGCAAGTTAAGATTCTATGAAACTTTGAGTAGCCATGACATAGTTTCAAAAACTATTTCTGTACTTAAATGATAAAATTCTTATAACTACTGTGGAATAAGCCCCTTCCCTAAAAATAATTAATATTACACAAACAGTGATTCCTTAAAAGCGAAAGCCTGTGTCATTCTAGATCTATCACCTTTATCATACTTTATTAAAAGACATGTTAAGTTTTATTTGCTCTTTGATGAAATCAAACGTCATTTACATGTTGATGAATAATTTGTGTTTTTTGAGTGACAAAACAGAAAACAACTTCTACAAGTTTTATCTTGTTACTTGTAGAGAAAAACTTTTATATAGGCCATGTTTCTTCATACTGGAATTTTTTAATTTCTGTTTGCTGTTTAAGCTAGTGGGTTGCTATGGGATAGCATACTACTAGCTGCGGTTGCTAGGTTAGCGACCGACACTAGTTCTTGGTTGCCATTTGTCAAAAGAGAAGATCTACTCTTGGTTACCATGACAAATTAGTTTGAATATGGATAGTTAATTGCATATATTAATTATGTAATTTAATTATTTTCATATTTTTACATTTTTGTTAAGCGTTGTAATTTAATTCAGGGTGTTGTAACGTTTTTTGCTGTTATTGGGCCTACAAATGTATAGATGTGGCAATGATGGTAAACCGATATATGCAATGTTTGAAGTATCCTCAAAACATGATCAAAAATTGAATTATATATGCAATGTATTGAGTGTATAAATTGTAAAAAAAAGAAACCAATACTATATATAATTTTTTTTAATCTATAAAATGCACAATTTGCATTTGTAAAATATCAAAGGATGATGTCTGAAAGTCTTAACCTGTGGAGATCCAACGTATGTGAGTGAAACGGAAGAAAGCAAGTCTTTAAAATTATAATATGTATGTGTATTTATTTTATAGGCATTTTCACACTGTAGTTATTTTATGTTTTCATTAAGTTTGATTATATTGTAAGAACTTTTACTTTTTCATATGCTCAAAGTAATTTTTGAAAAATTATATATAGCAATATATTAGCATGTAAGGTCTCTGTTTTGTAAAGTTTTATAAATTTTATTTCTAAATTCGACCACCTATGTGCACAATGTTAATTTTTTTAGTTGAATTTATATGATTTATAATTTTATAATTGTTGCAATGTTTTTATAAAGTTCTTTAAGTTTATTTGTTTTAACACTTGTTGGAATTTTAATTTTGTGAGCAAGTCATATTTTTGTTAAGTATCACCATTGTTACAATAACATATTTACAGGCATTAATATATACAACTATATTTATATAAGGCACCTTCAGTGATGTATATATACTTGGCTTTTTGGGGGAATTGAGTATTTGCTTCATAAGTCGCATGCTCTCATTGTTTATTTTAGAATTCTATACTCTAGTCAAAAAAATTTTGCATTCATGAGGACTAATCAATCCACTTCTCGATGATGCAACTTTTGACTAAAAAATGAATTTTATGTTCAAAAAACCATTTTTACCTGTATTAGAAACTGAAGTCACAATTTTATTTTAACCTAAACTAAACATTCTTTGAATAGTAGAATTCCACACCATTGTCGAATGTATGCCAGTAAAAGTGACTTTAAAATCATGGAAATCACCCTTTATTATAAATATAAAAACCATGCGTGTCTGTAGAAATTATTGTAGTCAAAGACAAAAATATAATATTTTCCCTGGTTTTTTTTTGCTTTTTAGAATCATTTTCATATTTTTTCCTAATATCGAATGTATTTTCTCAGTATTTTGGTAGCAAACACTAAATTAACATTGGTAAACATAACATGACGTGAACGTTTTAAACTGTCACGTTAAATTTTACCATGATGTTTTCTATATTACCTCTTCCACATATTTACTGTGAACAGTAAGTCCTAAACTAACTGAATTCATAAGTGTAACATTATTTTGGACCAAAAATTCCCGCTTAACACTAAAATAGGAAATGCCATGTAAGAAAAATTATTTAATTCAGGTTTTGGCAAGTATAGATGTAAATTTGTAATTTTGTGTCTCAATGAATAAGGGTATTTTCCATTAATATCTGGAAAAGTATCATAATAAATTAATCATCTATTTTAAACCATTTCCTCTACTCAACCAAGCTATATAACAACATGGTTATCTGGCAAATGAAAAGTTCAGGTTTGAGCCCCACTACTACCAAACACTTGCCATTTATTTCTACTGCTCCATAGTTTGGTGGTTGATTCCTTAAACGACAGGTCACTTGAAATATTGTAGGTCATGACCTTAACTGTTTCTTGCTCCATAAAGCACAATAGCAAACCAGCAGCGTATGAAAGAGAGAGCCCCCCCCCCTCCCCGCATTGGATATCAAAACATGTTTTCTCTAATGCTGCATCACATGATCTTCTTTCTTTAAAACTCCTTGAATGCTTTAATTTTTGAATTGCTACTGAACCAAGCCTCCACTCGACTGTCAATAATAAATTTGATAAATTCAGATTATAGAAAGTTTTAATTTTGTGATTGCTCGCATGAAATTTAAATAAAATTATATTGTAATATGACATTTCAAATTTAAATATAGTAGGTGAAATTTTTATGATACTGTTTGTGTACCATACTCTGAGTATTAACTAATTTGTGTTCAAAGCTGAACATTCACTATAATATTCATTTCTAAAAAAATCAGTTAAAAGGAATAAAATTTTGTTTATTGATCTCTCAAATTTCCAATAGAATTAAATTTCCTCTTTTTACTCGCAATTCTTTTCATATAAATATTCATAGAGATAATCTTTTATTATATTTTGAATATATATATAGGGTGTTGCAGAACTCCACATCCAAAATTTAATGGTAGGTAGGGGACACCAAATAAGGCATATTGGCCGTTATCTCCATGTCCATCTAAGTGCAGGTTCGGCGGTATATAGTGAATATAGTGTTTGTATCCACAGTGTTACTACGTAACCACTTACATAAATAAAAATTTGACACCAAATTAAAGTTATCGATCTAATAATACAGCACAGACCAAAAAATCAGAAAATTCCGTTACTTGGTCGTGAGCAGTGTTACTATTTAGTGAAAGTAAGCATAAAACTGCCTTTTTTTGCACACTGAACTGCCAAGTATGTGCAATAGGTAAAGGACATCAAAATAAACATTTTTTGTTCAGTGAATTTTTTTCCAAAAATTAGCCGTTCGGGCACTACAGTGAATTTACTGTTTGTGCTCACCACATTCAAGGTTTTTACAAATGGCTACAATGCGCCATTTCAAGAATTTTTCAAATTATTTAATGTCAACAGACGTTGGGCTCTCTCCATCAACTTCTTAAAATCAATTAAATTCACCGGAATTGTATGTGTAGAATTCGCCGCTTCAGGTGCGATTGTATGAATTCTACACATACAATTCCGGTGAATTTAACTGATTTTAACAAGTCGCCAGAGAGAGCCCGACGTCTGTTGACATTAAATAATTTTAAAAATCTTTGAAATGGCGCATTGTAGCCATTTATGGAAACCTTAAATGGGGTGGATGCAAACACTAAATTCACTGTAGTGCCCGAATGGCTAATTTTTGGAAAAAAAAACTCACTGAACAAAAAATTTTTATTTTGATGTTCTTCACCTGTTACACATACTTGGCAGTTCCCAACTCTTTTCCAGTGTGTTAAAAAAAAGGCATTTTTAGGCTTATTTTCACTAAACAGTAACACAGATCAAAATCAGAAAACGGAATTCCGGATTTCTTTGTCTCTGCTGTATTATTAGCTCATTCACTTAAATTATGTATCAAAAATTGCATTTAATTCATGCAATTGGCTACGTAGCAACGTGATAGACGTAAACAGTAGTTACGCTCTACAGCCAAACCGGCCCCCTTGCGGACACGGGGATATGGACAAACATGCCTTATTTGGTGTCCCCTACCTCCCGTTAAATTTCAGACATGGAGTTCTCAAACACCCTCTATATACATGGGTGTCCATATAAGGAGACAAGCCACCCACCCCCTAGCTATCCAAAAATTTGATTTGCTAGATTCTGCTGTGCATTTCCTTTCAAAAGTTTTACAAACACATTTTAAAACAAGGTACTTTTTTTAGCTCATTACTAATTTTTAAGAAGTATCAATTATTGTTGTAGTACAGTAAAACCTCACTTAACGACCACTTCCCTTCATGACCACTTTTCTGGAAATGGATTTCCTCCCCACCAATAGACCCAATGCTAAATTTACCTCCATTCAGAGACCACCTCTCTAAACGACTGCTTTTTCATGGAACCGACAGTGGTCGCCTTAGGGAGATTTTACTCAATTTTAGTATCTTGTACATTCACTAAAATGTTTGATAGCCATAAGAATGTAGTAATTTTCTCACCTCCCCCTTTAGAAGTACTCCATATGGGCATGCATGTATGCATATATATATATATATATAAATTGTCACCCTAAAGTGATACAATAACTAAAACATCCACTATAATGGAACACTTATTTCCTATACTTGACAAAAGAACATTTACACCCTATACCTAACAAGAGCACTTATATCTTGTACTTAAGCATTCTTAATTTTATTTTTAAATAAAATAATTTGTTTTTCTACATTTTATAAAATCTTTGTCTGAAATGTCTTTTTTTATTATTGTTCTGCTGTTGTCCTATGGTGGTATAGTGATAATGCATTCATCTGTCAATCCATTAATCTGGTTTTTGTTCCAGTAGTACTGTAGAATATGTGCCATTTCCATGCCCACTGCAGCCTGGTTCCCTAGACAACAGGGGCTTACATTTCTCGGAAAACTATAGGGCCATGTAGCCCTACTACATGGCCCTATAGTTTTCCCTATAGTTTACGGTACCCTATACCGTAAGTAAAAAAATCCCATCCCAGCCCATCTGCTCCTTAAAGAAAGCAACACACCCAGATTTTCAGTTTCTATGAAGTCTAAGGATACCCAAATCACTTGATGCTTCTCTGGGGGTCGCGTGTGAGTCACGTGATGACGCCATCAAAATGGCGGACTTCAATAACATGTTGCATTTCACAGAAATGGCGATAAAGTGGAAACTATTTTTGATAGAGACTTGTGGAAAAAGGTTTTAAAATCGCAATAAACTGCTCTACGTTATTTCTTCTTGCATGTATGGAGCTAAGACATCATATGCTGCTGACAAATTACACTTTTTTGTTTGAAAATTGAAAACATCGGTCCTGTAGAACGTGTTCTCATGAAATTTCAATAGAAAATGATGCTATACCATAAAGTACATGTACACAAAATTTTTTAAGAATTTAATAATGATTCTATTCCCGTTTACCAGAAGTTTCCAATGTCAATAGTTTTAATTCTGTGGTAGTATTTGTAAAACAAACAGCAATCTCCAAATATCAAAATGTCATATTTTTTAAAGAAAAAGAAACAACAATGTTGTGATTTAAATTTTCTTTACTTTTGTCATTCCACCTACCTTTGAATTGAATAACTATCACATTAAATTGAATAACTTTAAATTGAATTATGATTACACACATGGAACAGGTAGAATACAAATAAACTGGTAACACTTATCCTATCCCTCCACTTAGCCTATCCCTAGACTGCTTGTAGTGTATTTGTTTTCTAACGCCTGTTTTCTTAATAAATGTCAATTTTCACAAATGTTTAAGGTATAACATTTTTTTTAGTTTCATAGGGAATCAAACAAGAGAGTACATTGCAATGTTCAACAGAATAACCTCCGCCTTATCATGCTAATCCGAATTATTTTCACACTTCTCTGGATCGCCTTCACATGCACACATTTCAGAACAGGGCAGTTTTCTCCAGACACATTTACAGCTATTACATTTCGACTTAACACATCCACATTTGATTAGTTTGAGTACATAAGAAGTAGCAGGTGGATTGGTGCACATGATTGGGACACACTGATTATTCTCTTCAGTCCAACCAAAATCTGCTGGTGAAGGCAAATTCGGATCTGGCTGATCACATCTATGCCACTCCATTGCTTGTAGATGTGCCTGAAGTATAACTGGTTCAAATGATAGTTGTGTGGAAGGAAGGGAGTCGGCCCCATATTGCTTCCGAGTAAAAAGCCACCGCCTCAGTTCACCAACTTCTTTGTTTTGGGAACATACACTTGACATATAAACCTTCCAACAGCTGCCGACGTTTCCTTGCTCACAGTTTCTGTCTTTCCTAGATTTGCCAGACCAATCAGAACATCATCGTCAGCAGCTAGGAAGGCCTTCCAGAAGGATATTTTCCCTTTTCTAGAGAAGGAACCAGTAACATCCGCTCCCGATAATGCATGGAGGCCTAGTAGTGAGTCAGACCGCAGTCGTCCAAGTTCCTCATAGATTGGTGACAGGGGAACACTTCTCCTTTTACTAGCATGGCCAGTTACGACGCATGTGTCTTTTGGTAGCATTGAATATTTACTTAGAGACAAAATAAAGATGTCTGTATCAGGAGAGTGGATTTTCAGCTCTGTAGCACCAGCATTTGCTGCATGGATAGCATGCAATATTATTTTGCAGTCAGCTTGTTCGTGAGTACTGCTAAGGAAACCGGCATCCATATGTGTTCCTCGTGCAACTTGTTGCCATACAATCACTACGTTGCGATTGGTGGCTTCATCATTTTCTAGAACACACTCTGACAGGAATGTTGAAAGTTCATCTTTTGTTTTCTCGTGTGAGAGAAGCTTCTTTATTGTCACAGTTTGTATTCCAGCTTTTGCTTCAATGTGATAATGGATTGGCACCGTATAGCCCTGATGTCGTTCTCTTGTGGTCTGTTTTAGAGAGCCCTTTATATATGTGTCAAATACCAAATGAAGTTCATTGTATGATCCATATTTTTGGTTTAAGCGACTTATGAAATGATCGGCAAGTTCTGAACAGTTCTTGATTGTTGGTGGCTCATCGAGTATGTATAACTCTGCCATTCCATCAACAACTGCAACACTGTAGTGAAATCCGGTTGTTGGCTCCATTAATACACTTGTTGACACTGTGCTCTCTGTGTCTTGTAGTTTGCTGGTAACACTGCAACGCCCGATTAGAGGCTGCACTGTACTTGTGGGTAATGTGTTAATCGGAAGCTTTGATGGCAAAATCTCAAGTATCCCTAACAGTTTGCTCTTGTCGTTGCTGTGCAAGATAAACCCATCGGGGGCCGACAATAACTAAACAACAACTGACAGCTCATAATTGCTCACTGTGTTTCGCAGATCAAACTCCGGTCTTCATTTTGCAACAATAAACATTCTTGAGAAAAGATTTCTGTCCTCCTTCAGTTCCATAATGGCATCTTTCACAGGAACTCGTACCTTCTTCGAAGCTTGATGGCAAGTGTTGAGCTTCAGTTTCTTGACTAGAGCCCAGAGGTTCTGCTTACTAATTTCAATTTTCTGCATTGTGAAGGCATTGAATTGCTCTTGTCCAATTTTGGCTAACTTGCAGATGTCCTACTTAATGTTTTCTGGCATTACGCTCTTGGTAAGAATATTTACTAGATCATTACTTTCGTATGTGAAAAGGTTCTGTGTCCTTTGTTCGAGTTGTTGCATCTGTCGGTGATGCGGCAATTAGAGGCAATACGTACACATTGGTTTTCACCTTCACCTCACTTAGTAATGAGTTGTACGCTGACAATGTACAACCCTGCCAGGTATCTGTAGTCCATTCTGTATTGGTGGTACGTCCATTGTCATTGAGCATAGTTTCAGCAGTGCAAACATTATACTCTTCTTCAGTTTCACTTGAGGTCAGTGCTGTCGATTGCAGCATTAGCCATGCAGTGTTGTCTAGAATTGCTGCATCAAGGTCTTTCTTGTAAGTCAAATCAGAGATCGAAGTAACATTCAATACAGGTGTTGGGAGTTCCAAATTCTTTGCATGATGGTATGGCAACAGCGAAGAATACCCATGTGTACGCAAGGAAGTACTTTGTGATCTGCTTTCAAGAACCAGCGACACTCTTACGTCTGTATCATGGGATTGCTGATTAACCACTATGGCTGTGCCATGCAGGGTCTGCCTACCATCTGATGTATCCTCGTTGAAGTCTATGTTGTCAGCTGCACAATATATGAAGTGACCTCTGACAATATCTCTTGGTATGTAAACTCCAGAATTCAAATACGTTTTGCGCAAGACCTCAGCTGCAATCTGCGTTTCTAACAAGAGAATTCTGTTGTAGTTTACACTGCAACCAAGGTGGTGAAGAAGATGAACAAGCTGTCTGCTTCTTGTTTCTCTGTGCACAACTATTCCCACAGCAAGAAGAACAGGAAACTCGTGAGTGTGTGGAAGAGTTTCACTTTGCTTGTTCAACACTTGACGGGAAGACAGGCACTTGTACATCAAACCTTGTGACAGTCTAGTCACTCTGTGGTTAACTTCAGCCGATGTATTCTCATTACTGGAAATATCTGTGGTACCAGCCAGGCACTACTTATAAAAGTAATACAGCTCCTTGGTCACAATATCAGCTGTGTTTTTTAACAGAGGCCCAATGAACGTCCATGTGTTTGCACGTATGACAAGGTTTCGGATAATCTTTGCTGTTTAATATAAATCCCTCATATTTCCGCTTCCTTGACATGCCTATGCTAATACCAAGTCTTTTGTTACTTTAAGCGACACTCTGTGAGGTTCTTTCTTGCGTTTTGGGGCACTAAACTCTACCTCAATGTGTTAAGGCTCTTCCTCTAAGAAAATCATGTTACCCCCTGCTCTTCATTTCAGTTTCCTCTAATCCGTTGAATGTGCAGATATGTTTATACATAGACTCCAGTACAGACATTGTAATCACATTTCCTTTAAAGCATCTTCCAGCACTTCTATAAACTCAACGTCCGGTGCAATTCTGGCTTTGCTTAACTGTTCTGACCTATCATCACTTGATTTATCCACCCGAAGCTTGTTAATAACGTGGACGTTCCAACACTTCTTGTGATATATCACATCTATAGCATGGGCATCTGAAGGATTAATGCTCGCATTAACTCGCACTTGAAGCTTATCATTGTTGGTTAGTTTAACCGCCTTTAGTAACTGCTCTCCAGCAATATCTGTTGCCACTAGATGATAACGCTAGATAAACACTAGATAGATAACGCTTCGTCCTCCCACGATCACAGAAGACACAGTAACCTTTGTTGTAGGCGGGCGTCTGGGCTCTGGTGAAAGACACAGCTGATCCACCAGCTTCCTGTTGTTCACTATTATCAGGAACAGACTGAGGATTCCCAGATGCTCTCTGACATTGTATTTCCATGTGTCCTTTGTGTGTGGTGTTCAGGTGGCAAGTCCAATGCCATTGGGCATTATTCGATTTAAAATCCTCACCAGTTAGATCAGCCAGCAACTTTTTTACGTTAATAAACTCTCTATCATTCCATTCTTCTCTTTGGGAGATGCAGTTGTGGAACTTTCCATAACTCGAATCCGATTTCATGACCACCAGAGGTTCGCTTATTTGTGTCTGACACACACAGCTCATAAGTCGCAATCAAATTCTGTACATCGCCGTCTCTTTGAACTCGATGGTAACACCAGTTTTGCAGCTGCCTCCATTTTAAGAAATTTTAATTCTGCATGGAAACACTAATTTTGGTCCACTTTTACTGACAAAATAAACCCTTTTAATGTGTAACATGCAGAAATACAATAACAGCAAAATTTATTATTATATTATTATTACATTAGCAGTTTATTGCGATTTCAAAACCTTTTTCCACAAGTCTCTATCGCAAATAGTTTTCACTTTATGGCCATTTCTGTAAAACGCAACATTTTATTGAAGCCTGCCATTTTGATGACATCATTACATGACTCAGACGCGACCCCCAGAGTAGCATCAAGTGATTCGGGTATCCTTAGACATCATAGAAACTGAAAATCTTGCTGTGTTGCTTTCTTCACGAAGGAGCAGATGGGATGACATAAGGTACCCTATTAAAGTGCATCATGATCCTGGCTATCCTTTCTCCATCAGACACAAACTCACTCTTGCACTATTTGGGAACATATGTAATAAATGCTTTAAATCTTGCACTAGATTGGGTGCCATATAAAATCGTTAATATGCTTATGAAGTGGAGCATAAGAAAATTAACTTGGCATATAGCACAATAATACAGAGTGGTTAAAATGCTCTATACAGACTTTAAACACTAAAACTATCCCTTTACATAAATAAATGTTTTTGCACTTAGGTAAAATTTAACTTGGCTTTCGTTAGAGTCCATATTTGTAAAACATCTGTTTTATTTCCTTGGTGCAGAATGACCCTTGCATCATAAAATTACAACCAACAACATCTTTTACTTCCATTGATATGCTACTAGACAACACATTGTCAATAACGCAATATAAAATAGTTATGCACATGCTGCCAGTGGAAACGGAAGAACTGCTGTGCAGATGTGCGCATTCTTGCTTATCTAAATTCTTCCTTAACGAACATATATTTGTTAATGAAAAGTGGTTTGTTTTAGTGTTTAAAATTTATACAGGATTTTAAATCACCCTGTATATACAAATTTTCATAAAATATTGAGGGAGTAAAAAAAATCTGAACATATTAATATGAAAATTTTTTTAATATATATAGAGCAAACGTTGGTTTAAATTTATGGACCTCCCCCTTATTATATTTAAATTTTTTGGAAAGAACTTTTTAATATATACGTGCCTCAATTTATGTGTTATGAATTATTTTTTTCCCCCGTGTGACCCAAAAAATTCACTACTTTTGCATTAGTTCATTACATGACACATATGTAAAGCTCTTAGAATTATTTGAATGAACACTGGCACTTAAAATTAAAGCGAGCAAAACAAAACTGAACTTTTTTTTTGCTACATCTATTGTTGCTAGTTTTCTTAACCATATTAGTATCTGGCACTTCTGTAGCCAGTTGAAGGTGGTATGTTATTAGTCGCTTTCCCATAGGGGCATCATACGAGCAACTGGCAGCACGCCACAATATGTATACATATGACCAAGCTTAAGTAGGTGTTGAACCCAGATGCCCTAGGACACACGAAACCTGAACTAATGGACAAGGTTTTAGAATGAATTGTAATATTACATTTTTTATAATTGGAAAAAAAAATTGCATAATGTGTTGTATGGCCAGTGGCGGCTCGTCTGTAAGAGCTACAGAATCCCTCATAATTTTATTTATTCATTTCAGTTTTACTATTTTCATGCTCAGCTATTCGCAAATTTTTAAGGCTCCAGCACTAGCAATCGAATTGGTTATTCTCAAATTCTGTTGGGAAAATCGATTTCCACTATAGCTCCTGGCACAATAGCTAATTACTCAAGCTTGGAGAAATGGCAACTGTCAGCATAGCAACTATGATTATCTCTGTCTGTGTGGTTTTTGCAAATAATTCAGATAGGCTACTTTAGAACGCTTCACTGGTGTCACGCCTGTTATTGTTTCCCCTTCTGTTTTTGATTCAGAAACCGTTCATTTATGTTGCATTTGTTTGTTAATATACTCTGGTTTGAAACTAAATTTTTAAATTAAAACAGTTAAATGTGTAGCATTTAACTAATACAGTAGAACCCTAATTATCCAAAATAAAGAGTTCAACCCAAATTTCAGATAAATTAAAAATTCAATTTTCCTTATAAGTGTACAAAAAGAAAACTACGGCGTTTATTAAAAAAAAACATGTTTAATTGTGTTTTATTAAATGACTATATTGATAATAAAAAAACATTGTGAAGTATAATACGCATGTACAGTCAAAATCGCATATATGCAAATGAACGTGGCAATGAAATCCTATGCATATAAACGGGTTTTCATACAAGCAGTATTCTCAGAACTATTGTGTTCAAATATTTTGCTGATTAAATTTTTATATCATTTTGTTGTTAAATTAGATATTCCTATCACTAATTTTATAAATCATATACATTATTGATTTCAACATTTATAATGTATAGTACTATTACTTGATAAATAAAAATGGCAAGAAGTAATGTAGTAGTACTTACAATCTTACATAAACACATGTACTCTATTAGTGGAAAAATCAGTTAACTTTCTTTGCACACATGGATGTTCTGAAAACTGATTAAAGACTTGATCTGTTAAAGAATATTTTTCATATGAAAATTATTTGATCTTAGTCTTGCAAAAGCATTAGAGCAGAAACAGCTTTTTTTACCAGATCAGCGCCATTAAAAAAACAAATTTTGACAGTGATTTTGAACACAGAAAGAGGAGAAAGATGCAAACAAAAACCGTAAATAATCTGGTAAATGAAACTTCGACAAGGGTTGACAGCCATTTCCGATGGGGAAGCCAATCCTTAAAAATAAGGGTTGCCAGCTATGTATTTACTGCAGATGAAAACTCGTTTTGGATATATTTTACAGATATATTAAACAGTTTAAATTCTATAATAAACTATCCATTTGGCTTCAAAAATACTTGCATATATGTGGTCGTGCATGTGTAAAATCGCAATTAAGCGGGTTTAGATAACATTAAAAAGATAGGAGAAAATTTGAGGCTCGATATTTTTTGCATATATGCAATTTCGACTGTATTAGGATATTAACTTCCTTGAAATTGTTTGTTCTTTTTTATATATCCAATATATATAAATTGTTGTGCATGTCCAATATCGGTCATTTGTATTAACTTCTTTCTTAAGGCTGGAGTAAACTAGAAAACAAATATGAACCTTTTTGCTAAAAACATTAAACGTGTGTCCATTTAAAAAAAAAAAAATTAAAAAAATAATGTCGTTGGTTTTTAGAAACAACATTTCAGTTAAAGGAAGTTCAGATAACTGGGGTTCTATAGTATGTATATAAATTTTTTATAATTTTTTTTATGTTATATTAAAAATATGTAATTTGGTTTAAAATACAATCCATTTGCAGCATTCCCACATTTCCAACGTACGAATCGCCACTGTGTATAGCGTGTCAAGCTTGAATATGAAAAAAGTAATGTGAATGAACTGTTACTGAATGTAATATGTTATGCACCAAAAGCAAAAGGGTGAACTATATTTTGTTTGTTCATAGCTTTCATTTTAAAAATGAAGTATATATATTAAAGGTTTAACAAGACAATACTGCTATGGAGCTTATAGAACATGGCCTTCGTTTTTGAACTATTAAATCATCGTAAGTTGCCTGAATCCTTTATACGTGGTGTGATTAGAAAGATTTAAGACTGGGCTTGTAATTTCAAAATGGCAGTATTTATAGGCTATTGCGATAGAACTCCTTCAAAATAGTCCCCTTCTGACTATGCACACTGACTTCAACGATATTTCCACTTTTGCAAACACTCCTGGAAATTGTTGTTCTTAAGTGTGTGAAGAACCTTTTCGGGATTTGCATGGACGTATTCAATTGAGTTAAATCCGTTCCCCTTCAGTGTAATTTTCAATTTAAGATATAGGTAGAAGTCAGCTAATGATATATCAAGGGAATAGGGGGACTGCGGAAGCACAGGAATTCGGCCAAAAATTCTGTGATCGAGAACGCACAATGCGTGGGTGCGTTGTTGTGGTGGAGGACCCAATACTTGTCTCGCCAGAATGCAAGTTTATTCTTTAGCACATTTTCGTGCAAACGTTGAAGGACACTTTTATAGTGTTTCTGGTTTGCTATCTGCCACTAGGAGTAAACGTGTGATGCACAACAGCCTTAAAATCTAAAAAACCACCAACGTTGTCTTCACATTTGAACGACTTTGTCACTCTTTTCGTTCTTGGCGAACTTGGACCCTTCCACTGCGATAACTGTGCTTTTGTTTCTGTGTCATACCCATAAACCCATGATTTGTCGCCTGTAATTACTCTATTTTAAAAATTTAGTTTCGTTTTCAGCTGAGTTAATGAGTTCTTGGAACACTTTATGTTGGTGTTGTTTTTGCTGGTCTGATGACAACTTCAGAATGAATTTCACGGACATTCGATGCACGTTTAAATCTTCAGTTAAAATTAACTGAACCAGGTAGAAACTTAAATTCGGGTCATCAGCCATCTCCCAAATGATAAGTCTACAGGTAAGTTCTCTAAATCACAAACTTTCACAATGTTTTCGTTGGTTTTTGAAGTGGGAGGTCGGCCAGACCGGGCGTCATTTTTGATTGATTCATGGCCATGTTTGAAACTGTTGAACCAGATAAAAGCATTTGACCAGCTCGTACATTTATCCCCGAAAGCTGTTTTTAAAAGTTCATAAGTCTCCGAAATTGATTTCCTGGTTTTACAAAATTTGACACGAATGCTTTGTTCCATATTTGCGTCCATTTTGCGAAATTAATAATTCGCTGAGAACTGAAAACGCATCTTCTTTCACTAGAATGCCACTCTCTCTACTGAACGAAGATATCACAGTGATTTTTTCAGAATGTTGTAAGGACAAAACAAACTTCCCCTTTCGCACCCGCCGGCAAACCTAGCCCTTTTTATTATTAAGCAGTGTTGCTGCCTGTCTTAAAACTTTCCAATCACCCTGTATACATACATATATACACACACATAATAGAAAATTATCCGGGCCTCAGTCATCCAGATCTTCAATTATCTGGATGTGGGGAGCTTTTTTTTTTGGAAGAAGCATTCTCGTGTGAAAAAGGAGAGAGTGGGAGGGAACTGCTCCCATGATAATGGAAGTCCCTTCTACATGCTATCTGGTCGAAAAGTTCTTGTTATGTGGTTTAAAATCTTTGAGGCATCTAATTTTTTTACATACATACAATATATTTAATGTACATCAATAAAGTTGTCATACCATTTTTAAATACGGCCCTGCGGTGGCGCAGTATGGTAACGCATTCACCTAATGTGCCGTTAACTCGGGTTCGACTCCCAACGGTGCAAAGAACGTTTACTCAGAGATCTCATAAAGATCGTACTGCTCACTGTAGTCCAGAGTTTCGTTCCCTAGGCCTTAAGAGGTTCGGATTCCTTGGAAACCAATAGGTTCTGGCGCAGCATGATCACTGTAGTCCTTGAGACATAAAACCACAAACAAACAAAACCATTTTTAATTTTTTTTCCTTTTTTCAATTTTCCCTGGTTTTCCAATTTTCAATTATTTAGATTTTTGCTTATCTAGATGTCTCTAGTCCCAATTACTCTGGGGATAATCGAGTTTCTTCTACATATATCTATACACATGAAGTGAAATCTCTCTATAGCAATACTGAAGGGACTGAGAAAAGGTACCTTTATAGATAAAGTTGAACATAATACACCCTATATCTGCCTTGGGAAATATCGTTATAGATAGAATTCGCAGTGTATACAATAATTGAACAACACTCTCAATATACCAAACTTAAGTTGTGAGGCTTCACATTTTGGCAAAGTGGGGGGTGTGATTATCTAAGAGACTTAAAACTTGTAAGTTTATGAAAGAACAGTTTAAAAAAAATAACACCATTACTAAAGAGTAAACTGATTTTTTGATTTTTTTTACTAAAAATATTCCCTGATTCATCAGAGATGTCTGTACTCCTTTTAATTGAATACTTATTGTCTCTGTTAATAAAAGTATAGTTATAAAGTTACATTTTTATGGCAAAATTGTCTTCCTGGTTTTTACTATTTAATCCCAATTTCGTTGTATAAGAGACTTCTACTGCAATATGCTGCATAGAAAATCGCTCCACTAAAATGAAACAATAACATGGAAGCTAATTTTATTTTAGAAACATGCTGATGATTTAAATGTTTCAAGTACTAGAAATTTTAGATTTACTGCATTTAAATGATATAATTGGGCATGAATAACAGACTTGTTGCCTCTGGTGTGGTAAACTACAAATTTGTTTATAAAGATTTGGTGTATATATAAAATGATTGGGTATTCAAGAAATGGCAATGCGGTTGATTTATCAATTTGTCTTCGTTGTGATTTTACTTTTAGTATATTCTCTTTACTTGCACTGATAAAGGAATTAGACTGGAAGCCGCTGCTCAGATTTTTAATTGCACTTTATTGTGTATTGATTCTTATTAGTTTATTGAGCTGCGGAATGGGATATGAAAGCCTTTTTTTTTAATGTCTACTGTAGTTTGTCGCAAGATAAATACCTTTTTAAAGAAAAACATGTTTTCTATATATACAAACATATATAAGAGCGAAATGTTCCGTTATGGATTCATGATTTTTGTAGGGAAGTGTTCGACAAACTTTTTTTATAATGCCCCTGAACGTAACGGAATAGTTACGGCATATATGTCATTTTGTAAACTCTGTGGTGCTTTGATTTGATGATAGATATGTTATAACACCCACTTGAAAACAGTTACCTTGTACAGTCGAATTATCCCTGTATGATAGTTTTATCTATATCTTGTCAATTCGACCAGGATACCCCTATAGATTGACTTCGAAACAATTATCAACAATTTGGTAAACCTTCGATGTTTCATAAGACGACAAACTTTTCCTTGATTTTTCCAGTCTCTGTCAATAAACCACAAATCAGTTTTTGAGTTGAGTGTTTAGTATTTTTCTCAGTATGAAAATAAAATAATTAATGAAATGTTTGTGTATTTTTTCATTCTTGTTCTTTCATATAATGTAGCACACTCTCGAACATATTCACGTATGCCCATGAAGAAAATCAATTCACACCACATAAAAAAACACTAGTACTGCAAGAAAATATATCGACACAATGGCTTTATACCTTGTGAGACTTATTTAAATAGTTTCTGAACTTTCTAGAACTGCAACTCATACTTAATAGATCACCTACAGGGAAAAGAATGATTTTGTTCATTGTTTTGGTGGAACACAATCCCATAATACTTTGGTTGCCGGTCAAATACTCTTCCCTTTGAGATACAGATACTGGCAGACCTGGGGGAGGGGGGGGGCAATGGGACGATCACCCCCTTGAGCCTGGATTATATCATGGAAAATGACATGTAAAGTACTGGACACTAAGCTAAAAATATTAATCAGAAACAAATTGCCCCAAGGAAGATTTCTGGATCTGCCATTGAATACAGACAGCTATCAAACTCTCCTCTGTGAATGAATATCAAGAATTTTAGAACAAAAAACATTCGTAACCCATCTATAATTTTAACCATAGGCAGGTAATGTTCGAAAGAGTAATGACTACACTATAACAGCATCCTCCAGGTAGTGACTGTAGGGTACAGTGAAAGCGCTCGAGCTTTTTCTAAAAATAATTATTGAAATAGCAAGAAGTTAAGAAACAGTCAAATTATTGGTCACAAATTATTAATCAAAGTTTTGACCACCTTACCCCATGAAATAATATTTTTTGGTATCAGGATTCCCACAGAGCCTTTGGGAATTCTTTAGTTTTGGTTTTCATTTTTAAGGGCCTTTAAAAGTATTTAGTTTTTTTCGTCAACAGTCCTTAAAACTTCTTATTTTTCATGAAATCAGAACATGATTGAAGAGACGATTTCATCATGATTTTCTACCTTACATGCTGATATATAGGTGATTGCACATTCATACACACATGGAGACATATCATGCACAGGTAAGTTAAAATAAATTATAATACATAGAGACAAAAGACTTGTCACATGATAGTCTGGGGGATTATTTTCTACAGTCAGGGTATAAATGCTAATGATGAGTTTTTTGGTGGAACATGAGATCAAGTTGTGCTTTTTAATAAAAAAAAAAGAAAATGCTGATGTGTTTAAAATCTAAAATATTTTTCGTTGAGTTAGATAATGAATTTGTTTAAATAAAATTGTTCTAATTTTTGAACT
>QLNU02015359.1:1763102-1777631 GCA_006491805.2 Dysdera silvatica | reverse complement strand
AAAATTAACAAGATAAAAAAAACGACTAATGAAAAGTTAAGAAGATGAACTGATAGAACTTCCAATAAAACGAGCACGAGGTAATTACCAGATGGCGTATAAACACAGGGCGTAAACAGCAATTTATGCCAAATTATGCCAAACACATAATTTCCCACGTATATGGTAGCCCTCTCCTTTCTTCTCACCAAATCGTTTCAACCAATTAGAATCTAAGAAAATAATAGATTCAAATATTCCGTGCTACTCGGAATTTCGGGACAACTGCTTTTGGGGACGAGTGCTAGGGGTTCAACAATTAGTTTCCACAACAGAGTGCAATGCAAACAGCAGAAGGCACTTTAAGTATGGAATTTAGAGCACTATGCATCAGCGTTGGCCATCATATATCCATAGTCCGTCCTGTCAACAACTGTTTGAGTTAGAATTGTTCTAAAGGGTTTGTTTTTTTTTAGAAAATAGGGAAAAACTACAGGGATAGCATATGTGACCCCTTTCCATATCGCAAGTGAACCAACAAATAACTGAAAAAATCTCTGGAGGAAGGCTTTAGTAAGGACTTTTTGTTGTTGTTGTTGTTTTCAAGAATTGCTGGCTCGCGAGATCCTTGAAAATTTTTTAAATGGCCCGCTGCCTAAAAAGGTTGGACATCCCTTCTATACAGTGACGAAACTCCACTTTCCATAATTCCTCGGCTGTTCCCCAATTATTACACGTTGTGCTTTATTTTTGTAGTATATAGTTTCATTTGTCAAAGCAAAATTAATCTATTTAGCAAAAATAAATTACCCACTGCACTTACTACAACGAACTCAGGACGCCCATTTTTAGACGAAACTAGACGTTGGACGATAATTCCGCAGCTGTTTTTCCGTTACCGCACTGTTGGTTTCCTTTTCATAATATTTAGTTTCATTGCCAAGGCCAAACAAATTTTAACAAAAGAAAACCTCTAATTTGAACAAGAATTTCTCTGTTGTTCCCCTGTTATCACACATTTTGCTTCCTTTTTATGGCATATGATTTTATTTACCAAGGCAAAACTGATTTGTCTAACTAAAAAAAATACAATCTAAGATATTAACCCCCTTCTCAGAGCTAACACATTTGCCAAATGATGATCAACAAGCAAAGCCATGGGAGCCAATTTTTTCGGAGTTTTTCGTGGTGGGATTGTTATTACGATTAGTAAATTTGGCATCCGCGTCAGTGGTGTAGTCTCAAAAAAAAATGGCCTAGCGCTCTTCCAAATCAAGGATAGATCCACATGAGGAATGAAGAGCGGGGGCGGATTTGGGAAGGCAGGAGATCGCTCCCCTTGAATGAAAATTTAACATTGAAAAGGTACAAGGTAAAGGTCCAATGGGGTATCATTTCCAAAAATCAAGTCATTAATCGCCCCCCCCACCTTGAATGACCTCTAAATCCGTCCCTGATCATGGAACCCCCAACCAGTCAATAGCCCATTAATCTGATAGGGACAGAAACTATCATCATGTATGGGTTGTTGAGCTGGAATTGCAAGACTCCTCCCCTCAAATGCCCCTCTGGATCCGACACTGCCTACAGCATATAGCTTCGGGTCATATAAGCATAAAATAATAATGTGATACAAGTACGAATGCTTGTTTGTTTAGGTGTTTTATGGCGCAAGAGCATCTGGGCTATACTGCGCTTTTTTTGGTGCATCGGCCGGGAATCGAACCCGGGCCGCCCACGTGGCAGGCGAGCATTCTACCACTGAACCACCGATGCACTTCTGAAGTGAACTAATAAAATGAAAAAAATATTAAAAAAGATTAAAAAAAAAACAGTGGATATTGTACTGAACTAGAAATTTGTCAAAGCCGAAGTATGGCTATTCTGCTCGCGGACGTAATTTCTAGATCGCTAATTCAATTTATTTATAGGCATTATAACAGTGATTTCATTCCCGTATCCAGAGGGGAGGTCTTAGGGATTAGTCCCCCCCACTCCGAAACTAAATTTGTGATAAGCCTTCAAATATACTTAAATGTACTTACTTGCCAAACTTGGAGAGAGAGAGAAAAAAAATGACCCAAACCTTGCCAAATTATAAAAATTATGACCCCAAGGTATAGTTTTGCAGACCACTAATTTGAAAATCTTTTAAGGAAAAAAAACCATGGAACCATTTTCTATAAAAGGGAGGACATTACAAAAAATTAAATTTTGATGGTAAAGCTACAAGATGATGCCTGAAGGCAAAATGGATATTTTCTCATTTATTTCTTGTATTATGTATTTATATTTCGTAGTTCCAATAAAGGCGATACATCTTTATTCATCGTTATTTTTGTATTTTATTTTATAATTTATTGCAATTTATAGAGCTATTGCAAAAACATAAAAACCTGTTAGTGAATATAAAACGTGTTTTTTCTAATTAATAACTGCCAAATATAAATTTAAAATAAATATCAATGCTGAAGAAAAACAAGAATTACACATTTTCCATGCTTAGTGCCCGTATTCGATGAAAATTCTATGTTAATAACAGGATGTCTACCCAAATTCTATTTCAAACTTACCTGATTTTTCCAGGTTTCTAGACCAAATCTTAATCGATTTCCAGTCGCTAATTACAGTAAACAACACACAATGCACTAAAATTTGCGTAATCAAAATAAGTTTCAAGGCCATAAAATCCATTAATGCAAACCACAAAGCCATTTATAACTCAATTATAGTGAATTTACAAATTCAAAAGCTGTATTAAAAAGTGTATTTCTTTACACTAAAAACTTGCACTAATTAAATATTTACAGCAACATTTCCATTTGGCCCTTCTTGAGTTCATTATAAAAGAGTTTAACTATATAATCGCAAAGCTGATGCTTCATCTTCTATTTCATTTAAAATGTGTATGACTATATATAAGGCAAAGGAGATTGGTATGATCAAAATCCCTTACAGATTGGATAATTTAGCTAAAAACACTTTTTGTTTTTCAAGTTTTAGTTACATATTTGGCAAACATTTTCTCCTGAAAAATATATGGGCTTAATAATTTTATATAAATTATATTAGTTTTGGTGCAAAATGGTAACTTTTGGAAGAAGTTTAGTCAAAAGTACAAGTTTTTCAAATTTTTCAGTAGGTAATGTGGTATGAAAAGCACAGTTCAGGAAAATTATTTTAATAAGTTATTTATTATAACAATGACTTTCAAATTTCCCTGACTTTGGCCTTTGTATTTCAAATTTCCCTGATTTTTCCAGTTAGAAAAAAACTTTCCTAACTTTTCGAGGTGTTCTAGATGAGTAGACACCCTGTAATAAACGATACAGCTGATCATAGAGCTATTTTTCGAGAACTTTGATTTACTTTCATAACAGCTGAATATTCTGTTTGGAGAGTAAGCATATGCAGAAAGTTCGTAAGTAGGATTATTGGGGGGTTACAGAGATCCAACTCACATGTTCCTATGTTAAATATACAAAATTTCATTAAACCCCCCCCCCCACCATCAATGCCCCCTGCGTACGCCAATGGTTTGGAGGAACAATTGGATCAAAACAGATGTTACTTCCAGACCTGCTAACGCAATGGAAGCACTTATAAATACAATGTGACTAATCTTTTTCCAAAAGCATACATGTTATTAAAGGTTATTGCCACAATTCCGATTTCTACTGCAACGGTAGAAACAACATTTTCGCCATTTAAAAGATCGAAAACATATTTAAGAAACTTAGTAGAAGAAAATAAGCAAAATGGATTTGCACTTTTAGCTAGCTACTCATCCCAATATTGATGTGTAACTGGAAAATTTTAAATCAGTTTATTAAACTTCAAGGCGGTCTAATTTTCGATAAGGTGCGTGTAAATCTGAATTGCACTTTTTCTGTATAAGAGGGGAGAGATTTTGTTCTACGCTTTTTTTTTTCTTTTCAGTTTGAGCTTCCACTGCTTTACAAATGCCATGTCATCTACTGAAGAATTTCTTGGATTTGCTTATTTTTATAAATATGTCTAATGTTTGCGTTGAAATCAAAAAAATTATACCGATATACGTTGCAATTATACTGATACATGTTCAAGGGTCGAAACTTGTGAATTTTTGTGGTTGCCCATAGGGCAGCCACTGGAATTATTTTGATTGCCTCCAAGTTTAGTTTGTTGCCCTAAAATTTTTATTGTACAAAATGAGAAATTTCTTTCACGGTTATTACAATGATATAATAAATATTTATTTGTAAAATTATTGCCATATTCACTTGCATATTAAGGGGTGAAAATAGGAATAGAAGATTTACCCATCATATAAATTTTTAATTATCATCAGTTGTACACCTATACTGATATATCTGAATCTAGCAAAAGCTGTGCTTGTTTTCAACTTTCATATTGTGTCTTTCAGCTTGTGGTATGGTTTTCTCTGTTTTGCACTTAACCACACGTTAATGACTTCATTTGATTCAAAATCTTCGATATTTGCATATGATAATGTTATTCTGAAGTCTGTTGTAACGAAAATATATAACTTGCATCGCTAATCACCTTTTACCCTTTTCATGACAGAAAAACCTTGTTCACAATCCACACTCTGAGTTGGAAGACTGAGAAGCAAGTCTATTAACAATGAAAAATTCCTTATAGTATTCAATTCATTTACAGAACTCCAGTCACACTTGAAGACATTTTTGTACTTTGTGTACAAAAAATGTTTCAAATCAGTACATTCGCATGTGATGCCTTCAACAGAAGAGTTGCTTTCTCGCATAACGTCTTTGAATATTGTAATGCATTCGGTAATTTCTCTGTCCCTATATGTTCTTCCAAATTTTCTGGCCCAAATTTTGAAATTCAAAATGTTCATAGAATTTATGATTGAAACATCTTCAAATCTATTTTTCAGTGATTGAAGAAGAGATTTTATTGTTACCGATGAAGCAGAAAAGTCTTTGTAATCTTGAAGTTTTATTTTTACATTATGAAATAATTTTGAAGACAAAATGCTATTAAAGTTGATACCTGGGCTTGATTCTAGTTTTTCCGTGTACATAAGGAATTGTATAGTGTATAATATACTTCAGGGAGGGGTAAATTTGGTAGTTGAAAATTTAATGATAACTGACTGAGAATAGGCAGAATGTCCATCAGAAAATGCAAGTATAAAATAAAGTTCTCTGATATAATGATCACTTTGGAAAGCTGTTTTAACTTACCTTTTGCTTCAGCACCGTGTCCACTTGCAGAAACAAATTGTTTAATAAGAGCTGGATATAACTGATGAACTGTAGTTGCAGCTTCAAAAGAGAGTAATCCACTGTGTTCCATTAGCATGCCTGGGTTTCACAAACCTTATTTTTAATGCACTGCATGCTGTTTTGAGGTTGTTCATATTTAGAGCACTTCTTGAATGGAAACAATACACTCTCTGAAGAGTTTTTTTGAAACGTTTTATGATATGGATAAGTACTAAAAGCTTCTTTGTCAAACTGGTAGCGTCCCCACAAAACATGTGTTTAAAATATGATCATATATATATATTACATTTAACGATATTTTTGATTTATTATATTACAACTATCGAGGTTAAAAAAAATTTTGCCCGAGGGACAACTGATTTTTTTGTTTAACTTTCCCTTCTAAAAATTTGATTGGCAGGGCAAGCGGGCAACCGCAAATTTCGACCCTTGGTCAGCACCATACCGTTAGTCAGCAGCGTAGCTACTGGGAGCAAGGTGGCTGGTCGCCCCGGGCGCCACAATTCGGAGGGCGGCAATTAGCCTTTAAAAAACAAAATTTATTTTTTGTTTTGTTACCCCATTGAATGGGGGCGGCAAAATATCTAGTTACGCCACCACCGTTAGTATTGCTGCTTTGATAGTGCTTTGATGTATCTATTGTTAAAAAAAATTAGTGCCTCTGTACCTGTACAATCTTTTTCAGTCTATATGGAACTATCGACCTTAAAGCGTAATGCTCTGCGAAATCAGTAAAATTGAAATCGTTCAAGTGGTTGTTGTTTTGTAATTCAGTTTATTTTAACTATTTAATTAACTAATTAACATCTTATAATAACTGTTGGGGATTTGTGACAATAGATGGCGCCACAAGTTTGTGGCCGAAAAGACCCCCCTCCTCCACACCACCACCACTCTGCAAAGCGTTGGAACATTCCTGTTACTTCCAGGAAGAAGCCTGACGATGTTTGTAAACGAATATTAGACCGGAAACAACAAGGAAAAAGAAAGGGAGGTAAAGTTCGTTCGCGGAAAGTTGACCGTTAGAATTCACGGGAGCTGACGTCACAAACGGGCTAGTTCATTACAGCAGAGGGGAGGACATCATTTCAGAACTGTTTTTTAGTGAACGTTTGTCTGCGCCAAAAACCAGTTCTGAAATGGCGTCTTCCCCTCTGCTGTAATAAAATAAACTATTTGTGACGTCAGCTCCCGTGAATTCTAAAGGTACCATCGGTCAACTTTCCGCGAACGAACTATAGATCAAAAAACACATTGGGAGTAGTGTGGAGACAAACTTAAAGAAAAGGGGAAAACATTGGGAAAGGATAAGAGATCTGTAGAAACTCTAAACCAGCGTTTTTCAAACTTTTTTGGTCAAGGAGCCCTTTTAAATCCAAAACTATAGTCCGCGGAAAATTGGCGGCCAGGTTCCATTAGATCAAGGGAGCTGGAGTAACAGACGAGTTATTTCATTGTAGTAGAGGATAGAGCGTCTTCCTTAACTGGTCTTTCAACGAGTTATGACGAGTTAGAAAAACGAGTTATGGAAGACGCTCTACCATCTCCTGAAATGAAACAACCTGTCTGTGATATCAGCTCCCTTGATCTAATGGAACCTGGCCGCCAAATTTCCGCGAACGAACTATTTGTGACGGAATCCCAAATTCTATCACGTAAACCTTAAAAATTTAGCAATTCATTATGTATAAAGGGGGCATTAAACTATTACGTAAGCATCTTAGGAGGGGTGTGGGTTAAAACTTCGCTTTTATTTTTTTATTTTTCGGGCAACGAGGGGGGTGGGGCTGAACTATGCTTACGTAAGTTGCGTAATCATAGTTCTGTTGTATTATTTTCGATGTCTTACGCATCGAAAATAATACAACGAGCACAGTTGGCCTCGTTACCAAGTGATAACAGAAGTGAAATAATTAATTCTTAATTAAAACCTACACCAGTTTATAAATTGCTTTAAACAGTTGAATTCACAGTAGCAAATAAAAAGTCAGAAACCTTATGTAGACATGGGGGTGGGTCAGGTATTTGCATTTTTTTGCTGATATGGAGAAGGGTATAAAACAGACCAAAATATATGCTTAGATTTAAATAATGCTTGAACGACCCTTAAACAGTGGTAGGAGAAAGTACGCTAATAGAATGCCTACCCTCTTTGTGAAGGACTTGTTGGTAGGAAGACGATCACAGCTTTTTAAAAATTTTAATCTTATTTTAAGAAATATTTATGAAATTATGATTATACATATTACATATAAATAAAACACTCCACTTCGGAATTAAAAACTAGGTTAATAAATTTAATTAAGAAGACAAGGTTTTTCCAATTGCTGATCATTTTGGTGCTAATATTCCTCGGAGTTCAAGAACCATTGCCCTAGACAAGAAAGAGATCTTTTGTTAGTTAAAGTCCTCCGCCTCTGCTCCGGACAATTTAAAAGAAAAAAATATATTAACATAATCATCATCTACACGTCAGATTAAATTTTGCGTCATAACTTAGAAAAACGAAGTTATATAAAAATCTGATTCAATTATTTTATATTCGAGATTCTTTTTAGTAAATTCAACGAGGAATTAATTAAATATCTTTCCGCCTTCCTCCCATAATGCAGTTTGTCGAAGGACATTGCGTTGCAGCGAATGAAATGCATGAGGATGGAAGAGGTGGAGAGGCGGCCTTGTAAAATAAGAGAAGTAATCTGAAGGATGACGTATCGAATGTTCCTTCCTTCCTCTCTCTCTCCTTTTTTTTAATCTACTTTCAGGATGGCATGCCAAGGCTGTATATATACATTTAACATGGGATTTGTCTCATGCCAATGTTCGCTATCACAATGAACCACCAAATACTGTTCGACAGGAAATTTAGTGGATGACCGACTCGATAAAGGAATAACACGGTCTTTTAAGATCGTGTTTCTCAAGAGCAAGGCCCTGGCATCAATTAAATACTGGGCCGAGAGGGAGTCGCCTGGAATTTGTCATTTTAATTTCTAAGCATTTTTTTAGGAAAAAATGGCTCATCGCGGAAATATTCTGAGGAGAATATTAGTTGTGGAAATTCAGACCCAGAAAGCCTCAATAACACCCAAGCAGTAACTGCCAATGTTTGTTTGTTTGGATTTTTTATGGCGCAAGAGCATCTGGGCTATACTGCGCCAATAACTGCCAATGACCAAACCATGTATTTTTAAATATGCGAGTTTATGAAGGATCGCTAATTTTCAGATATCGGAATCTTTTCGCATTCGAGAAAGGGTAAACCGCTCATTATGACGTCATAATAGGGCGGGCAACCATGTGCTGTACCCTATACTTAAAATTGTATTTTTATTTCATGCAGAAAGTAAATTATCCTCGTCCGAGTAACGGTCTAATTAGCTCATTAATTAGCATATAATTAATTAACAACAAGTGATAAATAATTTCTGATCCAAGAAAATTATATTTTTTATGCACTATATAAAAAGAACTGTACAAAAATATTCAAAATTGAAGAAAATTATATTCAACGTGTACATCCCTTTTAACTTGATCTTTAAGTTACAATACACTCAATGGCGGCTGGTGGATTATTCAAATGGGGGTTCACCAGTGGCGCAGCTAGTACCTTTGTTCCCCGGGCAAACCAAGAATCTGGCACCCCTCTGGCACGGCGCCCGTCCTTTCACTGGTCTCCTTACCAACATTCCAGGTCATGTGCCCAACCTGCCCCCTCTAGTTGCGGCCCTGAGTTTACTATGCATAAATCACGGAAACAAATTTTCACAGGTCAACAAAACCTACAGATTAAAATATATTGTGTTTTCTTGGCATAAGATTGAACGAACTTGTAATGCAACTTAAAAAATGCACTGTCAAGCTGTTGAAGAATACCAAGCAAACAGAATTCTAATGTGGAGTTTAAATGTGACTGCGAGTATTCATGCTAATTTAGTTTTGGAGTTATATGTGACAAATCAGCCACACTGTACTTCACCCAACTGAAATCACCACTTTGTTTTGCAAACAGGAGACAGTAAAAACAAAACAGCCTGTTAGTTAATTCACATCCACAAATCCATAAATTTTTCTCATATAATCAATATAGTTTTTGATTTTATCACCCGGATAAGGTCAAGCCTAGTGTTTGCCTAAGCAGTTTGATTTCTATTTTGATTTCCAGCCGTAACGTTGAAAAATGAAATTGTTTCTAAGCTCCGAGACGCCTATTTTGCGAAATGCCATCTTAACTATTAACGTATAATAATATTAGATGATAAATTGTTTTCTATATATATGAGATATTATTGCCCTTCATAGGGTTAGCACAATTGCCAAATGGTCGGCACACAGGGCCACTGGGGCGTATTTTTTGTAAATTGCTCGCAAAAGAAAGAATGGTTTCACGGTGCCTGGTGCCGTGGTGCATGGCCCATAACATGTTTTAAAATAACGCTTGTACACATAATAATAATAATAAAACTAACCATAATAGTTAATTAAAAAAGATTAAACCAACCGAATGTAGCAAAGTAGCGAACAAGTGAGAGCCCGTGCGAAAAAGAAACTCAATAAAGTCAATTGCGTTCTATTTCCCGCACACTGAAAATGTGCGAACGGTAGCGCCGTAAGCGGCAAGTATCCCACACTCACACCTTCCAATGACTTCAGTGCTAAACTGCTTTTTGAGGTCAGTTTTCCCCGATCGCCCTTTCGACGCCTAATACTCTTACATCCCGGTTAATAAAGTCACCAACCAAATAAAGTAATAATTGACTTACACGTAATAAATTTCGTATTTTATACTATTACAGTTTCGTATTACGTGTTTGAGATCTTATTTTACTTAACTTGTTACATCTTATTTTTTTCTTATTTTCGCTTCGGGGGTTTTGGTGCTCGTGTGCACCAATGGACGGGAGCCGCCACTGAGTACACTTACATACAAACAAACTCAGAGGACAGGGGCGGCAACTTGAACAATACGCTGGTCATGGGCGAATTTACTATTTTGCCGCCCCTTCCTATCTTTCCGGCCCCCCAATCAATGATAGGAACATAAAAATTGTTACATTCAATATATGCCAAAAACTTTTGCATTGACAATAAATATGTTGAAAAACAAACTCATAAATTGAAACATAAACATTAAACAATATTAACTTATATTGAAGCATTATTCCTTTTTGGTGTGTAATAAATCAAATTCAATTTTATTGAAATAAATTTTAATTTTAGCAAAAAATAAAAGCCTATCGAACACTGGTATTTAAATGGAAAGCATGACGTCCAGCTTTCTTTTCGGCAAAACATCTGATTATATCATCGTATGGTATTAATTTTGTTATATCAGACTCAATACACAAAATTTTGCCGCCCTAGTCTATAGCCTAGTATAGCCTATTAGGAAATACTGCACAGATACTAGGGTGGGATTGAGAACAGAAGAACTCAGATGCATAGTCAAGAAAGTCAACCACAGACGAATAAAATATAGATAATAATTATAAAATAAAATTATATTAAAATTTATATATTATTATTAATTATATGGTTGGTTGATTTCTGTGGTTCAAGGGTCACTCTGGCGCCTTATTATTATATAATGTATTAAAATTTATTATTTAAATTTAACTTAAATAATGGTTAATAATGAACACAGTAAAACCTATGTTAACGGACTCCTTTCAGCCGTGATCATCCCGTATTTATAGATGGATAAAATTTTCCCGCCAAAACATTCCTTCATGACATTGTCCCTCCTGTACAGACAAGTTTTTCTGTTCGATGACAGGTTATTAATAAGGAGTTTTTCTGTAATAATTATTAATAATTGATAATTCTAAAAAAAATAATTGTATGTGCTATAATTTTCACACTTGACTATATTCTGCACTTAGTTTTATACATTAAATTTGGGGTCCTGGTATGTTATTGGGCGTGGGGATAAAGGACCTGGACCGTTTAGAGTTAATGACTCTGTCACTTAGACTCGATGTTTCATATTGTTTATTCTTCACCTCCACCACTATTGTAACTTTGTTACAATCATTTCTGGTAGTATTGTGCTACCCGTTGCAGCCAACTTTTCTAATTTCCCCTGTAATAAAAACTATCATATACCATTAGCTATTACAATGGAGAAAAATCATTTAAATATTAATTTTATTGTCAAATACGCTTTTTTTACATACACACACGCACTCAAGTGTTTCTTTACAAACAGGACGGCGATTCGGCAGCCAGCTAGTTCCAACGAGAGTGAGACCACTTGGGACTACTTAAACTTGCACATGTGGAACCTTTGACCTTTCCTTATAAATCAATCGACGCTTCAATTACTGATGACCTATATTTGAGTTGATGGCAATCCTTTAACCCGAAAGGATTTCTCCGCAAATTAACCTCCAAAAATTCCGATTGATAACTTTAAAAGATTCTGCGAAACTAAGATCAATTCTCTTTTTCTGAATCAGAGTGATAGTGGCGCAATTATCGGCGAAAAATGGTTATCAGCATGCCACCCAGGACGCTATCAACTCCCATTGACTCGTGGCCTAGATAAAGGGTGGACAGCAGTAGCGTGCGGTAATGTTCTTCTTTAGGCAAGCAATACATGTATTTTTGCTTAGTATCGTTTAAGCTTGCATTCATGCTACTAGATGGCAGAATTATCGTTCATAAGCACTTTCAAAACTTCTTCTCAGGTTAAAATTAGTTCGCGATTATGAGGCTTAAAAAGTTAAAATAATCAGTATTTATAGCTCTAATACTTGATTCGTTACCCCCTAAAACTAGCGCAATTTTAGCAGAATCTAGTGCAGTGTTTCCAAGAACTCAACGAATAATAATTAACCTGGCAATTGGTACACAGTGAATAGCTGCCATTGCTTTTTGCGGCGGGAGAGTACTCCTCCTGCTTTACCGATGTTATTTTGGTGCCGGTGGGGGGTGGGGGGCACCCCCATTAGGCTTTCACTGATACAGGAAAAGTACTGATTCGCGAAAAATCCTCCTGCGTCCGACAAAAACATGGCGCGCGCGCTCACAGCTCGCTTGGGCTTCGTACACACCTACGTGAGGTCACACTCTCACGTGATATGGCAGTCTAGCGGAGTTACCAGTGTTTCTATCCAATAATAGTTATTAGCTAGAAAACTAACATCTGACGAAAAGAGAAAATAGATTAGAGGAGGTATTTTAAAAAAGGTATTTTAGAAAAGATTTTTTAGAGGAGGTATCTTAAAAGAACTATTTTAGAGGAAATATTTTAGAGGAGGTATTTTAGAAAAGATATTTTAGAAGTATTTTTGAAGAAGTAATTTTAAAGTGGTATTTTAATGGAGGTATTTTAGAGAAGGTATTTTAAAAGAGATATGTTTAAAGAAGTATTTTAAAGGAGGTATTTTAGAGGAAGTATTTTAGAAGACGTGTTTTGGAGGAAGAATTTTAGAGGAAGTTTTTTAGGAAAAGTATTTTAGAAGACGCATGTTAGAGGAAGTATTTTAGAAGACGTGTTTTAGAGAAAGTATTTTAGAAGACGTGTTTTAGAGAAAGTATTTTAGAAGACGTGTTTTAGAGAAAGTATTTTAGAAGACGCATGTTAGAGGAAGTATTTTAGAAGACGTGTTTTAGAGAAAGTATTTTAGAAGACGTGTTTTAGAGAAAGTATTTTAGAGAAATATAGTGTACTATTTTAGAAAAAGGAAAATGGGTTTAGATATTTGTAGACTGTTAATTATGATAGTAGTAGACTGGTTAGTTAGTAGAACTAGATTTTAATATTGTAATGGAGATACTTTAGAAAAAGTGTTTTAGATGAGTTTAGTATACTGTTTTGGAGAAAATAGTTATAATCTGTTTTCGCTTAACTGCTAACAATTAAGTCCACGCGCAAGCGCAGAAACGCGACAGAAACCCTTTCTAGATAGAATCAACTAGGTACTAGTACATTTAGCTAGTTTATAGCGTGTTTCGGCATTATTAATATCTATAATGTCTACATGTGCTTGAATCTGATCGAGTCTACGCACATGCGCAGAAGGCGGAGGAGGATTGATCCTTGGTGCAGATTGAGCAGCTTCTAACGCCTAGTTTCCGTGGACCGCACGCCCATGGTGGACAGCGGTCAAGCCACGTTCCGCATAAGTCCTTGGAGAAGCCTCTGGATTCATCAATCAGATATGTCTTCAGAAATAAAATAAACCTCGTCTGACAATGCTTATCAGTGTCTCGCTTCTGGTCGATGCTCCCGCCTTAATTGCGTTTGATTATCGTCTTCCCCATCTTTTAACTTCTTCAGGACATCCATATCGCGGCGTTTGCGATACCATAAATGGCGCAGTTGGAAAATACGCGGATTGAAGCGTGCTTGGGTAATCATAATTCGAATACGGTGCCAGATATGCGGGTTCTTTTTGTTTTTTTTTAATTCTGTTAACGCTTATTTTGCGCCTCTAGTAAATTCAATGTTTTTAGTAGCATCATGATGCAATGATTGTTTTATAAACAAAAGAATATAACACGCGGCCTGTAATAGAAATCAAGAGGACATTTTATATTTTTCAAGCAGTTTTAGTCTTTTCCCCCCTGCTTTTTTAAAACTAATAACACGAATCATTTTACCCATGTTCGGGTGTTAGGTAAAAAATGAAATATTCTGACAATTTTAGTGCATTCTTGCAATAACTGAATGCTCATCTCTAAATGATGGTTTGAAACTCCCTCCCTCCCCGTGCTTTAAAAGACACCAAGGTGGCTAAGGCGACTTACATGTGAAAATTTCGGATTTTTTCGAAAAGTTAATTATTTTTAAAACGAATTTTTCTTTAATGTTTGGCGAAAAAAAAATGAAATCCGTCTATTTCTAAAGCTTCCAAAACATTATTAGTTTTAGTGATATTTAATTAATGTTCAATAGTTTTTGTATGTTTTCTCAAAGCGCATTTGACCATTCTCCATTACCACGGAAAATGCTCCTTGTGACAAAATTGTTATCCAATTTTCATAAAAATTTTATACTTTGGCAACATAATTTGAATGAATAAACCAGTGTTAGGATTTTGATGCCATCACATATTTTAATCAATTTTATCATTTTTAAATTTCGAAAATGAAAAAAATTCTATATACATCGACAATATATTTTTTTTAATCTAAGATTATAATGAAGATAAGATACATATCAATCCTTACAAGGTTTTATTATCACCAACAAAATCTCATTATTAAAAGATTTTTTTTGTTCTTAATGCAAAAATGAATCGCGCGGTATGGGCGCCCGTACAAGTACTTCTAGGTGGGGAGCTAAGAA
>QLNU02015359.1:1743403-1758807 GCA_006491805.2 Dysdera silvatica | reverse complement strand
TCAACCAATGTTTACTAACCACTATCAACGGCCAATTTACAAATTTATTCTGGATAAACAAATTTAATATTTAATGTTATGGAAATTGTGTTTTAATGTTCTCAAATAGTAAAAATTAAATCAATAAGTAAACTAACTAAAAATTTAACCAAACTAATTATAAAATACCTATAATAAATCATTTACATTTCATTAATTATAATTACAAATCATTCTAAATCATAAAATCATGAATGATAAGTTAAATTACAATGATTACTAACAACAATCAACTATCAAGTTACAAATTACTTCCGAATAAAATAAATTATAAATATAACTACATATATATAACTGATATAAATATAAATCTTATTAAAATATTCCACCATAACACTACTACTCTGCGCCTTGCCAATGTACCGGGTTAGTTTTGTCGCCAGTATAGCGCCATCCAATTTTCCTTTGGTACAATGGGTTTTTATTATTGTATTTTTGAATAGTATTTGTGTTGGCTTCTTTCTTAGGATCGGAGTAGGCTAGAAACAAAATACAGTGAAATCTCGGTAATGCGAATTGCCATAGGCCGCCGATTTTCCTTCGTACAAACGGGAGTCCGCATCAAGCGGAGAACAAATTTCAGTAGTTAAAACGTCAGGCTATTCAGTAATAATTTACCCAGTAATGCAGTATACAACGTAAATGAAGAAATTACTAAAACAAAATAGTTCATTATGAATGAATACTCCGGAAGAATTTGCAACGAAACAAAAAAATTAATACAGATCGAGCCGTGCTTAAGTGGGGTCTGAGCTGGACGGCCGCCCAGGATAAAAAGCCTATAAGCCTAGTCCGCCAAATGCGAGAACACACACACACAAAATAATAATAATAATAATGCTCAGTAGGCCATTTCGTTTAACTCGAATTTCGATTAAGTGGGGTTTTACTGTAATTCAGATATTTTTTAGATTTCCTAAAATTTCAGGACTTCCAAAAACTTTTAGCCACGCAACACGAGTAATATTTTCACTTTACAGAATAGTTAGCTATCACTCATATTTTTTATAGCTATTTGGTTTCTAAAATAAAAGTACATACAATTTACGTACTGTTTGTTTGTTTGGATTTTTATGGCGCAAGAGCATCTGTTATATACTGCGCCAAACATGACGAAATGTGTGTGGTGAGCACGATAATTTACATGCTGCATATATAACTTATGTGCGTTCTCTAGTGCCACTGCCCCAGAGTCGCGAAATGTATGATTTAGGGTGCAAACGCATTTTTATATCTGAAATCAAAATCCCAGTTTACTTATAAAATTTTCGTTTTTAATTTAAGGAACACTCGTTCACATCGCAAAGTGGACTTGTTCACATTATACGGAATGCTTGTTTTCATCGCACGGAACACAGAAATGTGGATTTAGAGTTCAGATTCCGGTTTTTCCAATTTAGCTGACGGAATGATTGAAATGTCAGCAAGTTTAAACACCCTGTAGCAACCAAGCCATTCGGCCTTGGCAAATTAAGGTGCTCTTTACATTAATTCCAAATGAACACTCGTGCAAAATGTATTAATGATGCTAGAAACGTAATAAAGAGCCTCGAGACAAAGAACAGCCTTGTAGATGTCCATGTAACGTTTTCTATAAGCCTCTATAACATGTTATTTAACTATTCTAATTTACTTGAGTCTGCATCAAAGATAATGGGAATAAAAAGGCAAATAAATAAGAAATCGTTGTCCGCCAAAAGTATGCTCGTGTTTATTATCTATCAGGGATGTAGCAATTTAAAGAATTATGGGGGTAGTGACATGAGAAAGGGAGGGGCTCACGGGACTCAAGACCCCCCATTGGACAACAAAATATATGGTCCTCCTTAAAGTCGCTTTAAGTAAAGGTCACGTGATTAAGAGTTAAGGAGAAAATTGTGCTTTAATGTCTAATGTGAGGGATTTGAGCACCCCCCACCCCCCACTTTCCTATCCCACTGGTACAGTCGAAACTAGTTACGTCATAACAGGGACGTGCCAGATTTTGACGCTATAACCATAAGCATAGGCATAAGATTCATAAGGGGGTTATAGGCTTAATGGGAGGGGTTACAGAGCTACAACTCATATATTCCTATGTTAAATATACAAAATTTCATTGCAATGGGGGGTTACAACCCCACGGCTACACCTATAGCTATAACTGATAAATAATTTGAAAATAGTGATACATAGTATTAAGACCTGAAAAACGTAGACTAGATCAAACTAGATATATATAGGTGAAACAAGAAAACAAGTTGGGATGGTATGGAAGCGAATTGCTCTGGATACACTTATGTGGAAAGCATTTGGAGAGATCTTCATCCAGCTGCCGATAGATAATGGTGGCATATGATGACGATGATACAGTATTAGTAAATGCATTATTAGTGCATACAATAGGTATTTTTGGTTGTTGTATTTTTATGACGCAAGGTCAACAAGCAGGGCCGACGCTAGGTTTATGCAGCTCAGGGCGAACACGTCTACATATATCCTTCGTTTTCTTATGAATAAAATATTAATATATACACATATGTGCGCATGTATATGTGCAAAAATACGTACATTCGCAAACAAAATACATTTTTATTCATGTAGTGCGTTGAGTAGAAAGATGGCGTGACGTTCGCATTTGGGTGTAAAAGGGAGAACAGGGGTTTAAGGATAGCCCTTACGCCTCTCCCTTTTTTATAAGCCACTTCCTTCAGAAATTTAGGTTTTGCTCATCTAATCTTTTTTCTTTTCTTTTTTGCTTCACTTCAGCTTCATCCTCTTAATTTTCCCAATCAATCTTGATTTTCTCTGTCCCTTCCCGTCTATTTTTTTTTTACTGATATTTTTTCAGTGAAGTGATTGAATTGGTGCATGATCCAAGACGCTGTACAAGAGGGTGGAATGGGATAGAGACCCGCCCCCCTTACGCTATCTGAGCAACATTATTGGCTACAAAATAAAACTCTTCGCACGGGACATTTTTTGTTTCTATCAAATTTCTTTTTAGAAATCTTGTGCTTGAGCCTGGTTTGATTGATTGATTACGCTATGATTCACTGCGAAGACCCTGAATGTTCTTACATCTTGCATAATATTTCACAAAGCATTACGCATTCGGCACTTGGGAGTGATTTCCTACATCCGTTTTAAGAAAATCTTCGACCTTTCGCGAACTTTTTGATTTTCTCAGATAATTTTATGTCTTTGCTGGCTTGCACTCCCTATTTTCCTTGGTAATTTCGCGCAACGGCCATGTGAATGCTTTTATTAATTTTTGATGTCTCTTCCATGGGCGTGGGGTTATAATATGAGCTCGTGGGGCTCGAGTCCCCCAATAATTTAAAATAAATTGGAATTTTACGTACATTGCAACGTATAAAAGCGTATAATATGTGCTTGCCACCCATCCCCCAATAATTTTGAAAACTCTACGTTGCTGGCATCTTCTCAATCATTCTAAGGTAGAAAAACGTTTTTTTTATTCCAACTTCTGTACCATCAGAATCATAGGCTGCTATACCAGTACTTTTAGGGGGGGGGAATGAGAAAAATTAACGATAAATTCTGGGGGGGGGCTGAAAAGTATTACCTCCTTCTCAAAGGTATTATTTATTTTAGTTATTTTAAAATGTGACTGTAAAACTTTTGAAAGTAAATGCATAGCAGGTTCAGGCAAATCAAATTTTTAAACGGCTAGGAGGGGCTAGAGCTCCCTTCTTCCCCCCATATACGCGCCCATGATCAGAATGTATATTTAGGTTAATTATAGCAATCTTCTTGCATGTTCGTTGATGTGTGTGTTTTGCTTTTCCAATTTGTAATGAAAAATATAAATATTGTAAAATTTTGTGACATGCACAAATTGCTTCTTTCCATTTTTTTCATCAAAATATGTTATATATATATTGATGGGTGCATGTGTGAGTAACACTAGATAAATTTTCCTTTATGCTTTTAATAGAGATTATTTTCAAACTTATATTTGTTTTTGCTTCACATGTTTATTCCATGTTTTGCGATAGCATGTCGCGTAGTAAATTTTTCTTCCTTTGCTTTTCCTCATTGATATCTCATTCATTTTCATCAGCTTTTTGTTTCGGATTTCCTAATTTTTTGTATTCCGATTTTTTTTAAACTTTACTTGCATGCATTTAATTCCATGGGTGTCCCAATTTTCATTTTTATCATCTGATTGAAGGACGTTTTATATTACTGCATTTACTTTAAAACTTTAGAATTTTCATGTATTTGATTTATTGTTATTGTTACTTTTACTACTCCTTTTCAATCTTTCTCACTTCTTCCCCAGTAAATAAAAGACGGATGAATGAAAAAAGGCTGTAGCCGGGATTTAATTTCGAGGGGGGGGGTTCAAAATTTTTTTACAAAAGGACATTGAATAAAGATATGCCACCTTTATCGTTAGGAAGAAACATAAATAATACAAAAACAAATGGGAAAATGACACTTTTGCTTTTAGATATCATTACGATTTTTTTTTTTTTTTTGACATCAAAATTAAATTTTTTTTATGATGCCCCCACTTTTAAAGAAAATGGTTTCTATATTTTTTCTTTGAAATATTCTCAAATTAGTGGTCTATAAAACGAGATCTTGTGGTCAAAATTTTCATAATTAGTGAAGTTTTGAGAATTTTTTTCTCCAACCCCCAATTTTTTACAATTTGACAAGTAACATATACTTATTTTTATGGTCCAAATTTAGTTTCGGAAAGGATAATCCCTCAAGACCCCTCTAAAGTCCTTCGGGTCAAGAACTGGGGTTTTTTTTGAGGGGGATCGTGAAACTATTTTAGTTGCAATTATTTTTATAAGGAATGTCATACTGTTTCCAACGCTTTTATATTTCAACATGGCTACATTGCAATGTTCTACTAACGGTTGTTAACTTTATATCTATAATATATATTAATTTATATAATTAATATAAGATATATAATAATTAATGCGTATAAATAATACAGTATTCATAAATAATTAATATATAATATATATAGTTATTATAATATCATTTTATATTTAATGGGTTTTCTTTACTGCGCTTAAAACGTTTTTATTATACAAATATGGAAAAAGAGGGATCGCAGATCTTTTGATTACTATAAAAAAAAAAAGAGTCGTGGATAATACTTGCTTCTATAAAAGTGGGTCGCGGCGTGAGGAAGGTTGGGAACCACTGTTTTAATACATCGTGTAGGGCAAAATGCCGGGCAGTAATCAGTAATTTTTTTTTTCCGTCTATATTTTCCGTTTTCAATTTTATAAGTTTCTGGTCATTTCTGATATACCTTCATGGTATGAGAGATAATTCAATAACACAGCGCAGTGCCGTAGTGGAAGTGGGGGACTCAAGAGGCCCGGGTCCTCCCTATTATATAATAAGTACATATTTCGCTTTAACACCAACTGCACAGAGGCGGACTAGGCCGCCTGCCAACCAGCCTCCAGGGCGGTGCACCTTTTGAGAGGACCCGGCCGCCCCTGCAACTTCACTTAATCTTTTTTAAAGCTACTCGAGTGGACTCCTCCATAATTTTGAAACTATTACTTTACTGACTGTCAGTGCCGGATTAACGCATGTGCTTTGGGGGCTGCAGCCCAGGGGCCTTCAGAGATTAGTATGATTTTTTTTTAATGAATGCTATGTGTTTTCTTGCAGCGATCTTCTACACACCATTATTATTACTATATTACGCAGAGCAAATATTTGAATTTTGTTTTTAATTTTCTAAAAATAAATTTAATTTTACTTTAATGTTGTTACAACTGGTTTACTTATCGTCCCCACCACCTGCCAGCTTTTTTTTTCCCCAGCTTTTGAACTACAGTCGAACTCACACGAGAATGTAAGAATATGTGTAAAATTCCTATTAACTGTTACCGTAAAACCGTGAAAGCGAATAAAATTTCAAATTACACACACGTAATAAAATAATTACTAGAATTAACTTGGGTAATTTTCTTTGTGGAAAATTAACATTATATCATTTAATAAACATAGAATTTTCAACCTTACCTATATGGGGTCTATTTTTATTACACTGTAAATAAATACACATATGGTCTCATTTCGCTTAATTTCACCTCAATAGTTATTGAAAATTTTTGCTTGGCATATTCATTTGTGCAGCGTGTATATCTCGACGTTTCCTTCTCCTCCGTTTTCATCGGAAAAAGGAGAAAAAATGGCATGGAAAAGGGAAAATCGCATTAAAGTTGGACAGATATTTTTCTCGTATTTGTCGAGATTCTGCTTTTGTGTTCGTAAAAAGCGTGAAATTCTTAATATAGTTAAATAGTGAACTAAACTTAACCTGCAGATTGCTCGTTTTAGCCGTGCTCGTATTAAGTTCGTTCGACTGTATTTTACTGGGGTCCTCACAAAACCTGTAGCCCAGGGGGCCTCAAAAACTTTACTTAGCCACTGCTGGTTGTGCGGTACACTTATCAAACGGTCCTTTTAGTTTGTTTTCAAACCTAATTCATTTGAAGTTTTTATTTTGCTTGTCTTCTTCTATCTCCTTCAAGAAACTTCGACGAAAGCTGTTCGGCGTTGATAACTTTCAGTCTTTCTGCAGCAACTTTGGAGATGGATTTCCCGAAAAATCGAAAGAAATTCTTGGCTAGTGTGAACGTCATCACATTGATTGCATGACATTCCCGTTAATTAATGAACGTAAACAACTCGGTACTGCGCATGCTCCAACACCTGGAAACGGGCATAACTTACTATCGCCTTCAGCTGCAACGAATTCCAGTCGTGCTTTCACAACTGATAAAATGTCTGTTGCGTCGTGCCGTTGTCTTGCGCAATATGTATAACCAGAAATAGCACTTTCTAGAAATGGTCTTTTGAAATATTTTATTTGATATTCATTTATCGATTAAATAAATTTGGTTTTGAATCCTTACACAGGGCCAGGATCAAGATTTGAGCCCCACCTCATGCAGTTTAGCAAATTGCCCCAATCATTTTTCAAGAGTTAAAACCAACGGAGTGTTAACAGAGCCTGACGGCCGCAAATTTATCCAAATCCCGGGCTTTGGGGGAGTCCCCAAAAAAGACCAAAATATTTGCATATTGGTAGCCTTTACTTTCAATTTGTATTTTTTCCCATGTTTAAATTGAGAACCAAATTAAAACCTGATTTTAATCAAACTTTTATTATTTATATGCTTTACTTTTGGCTTGAAATTTTTAAATTCAACAAGACGTAAATGTTTGTAATTTGCTATTATTGAAAACAGTTATCAGTGCATACCTTAGTCGGTAATTAAAAGTACTTTTTCGTTACATAATACTGATAATCAGGCAACATATGTAGGGCTGTCCTGAAGAAAATTATTGAGAGTATGCAGTGCTGTCTTAATTAAAGAGTATTGAAATTGAGAGGTTACTGGACTTGGTGACGTTACTGCGCAGCGTTGACTGGCATTTGACTGGTCATCTATCGTCTATCCAAGCCCAAGGTGGCAGTTGCCACTTTCATCAGTTTTTCATTCCTCTCCTGGTCGTACGCAGGATATTATTTTGAGGCTTGGGGATTCGGGTGGTTTTCCTCATTTGTTTCCGTTTTGTTTTGTAAATGACTAGGGGAAAAAAAAAAAGACTGAAGTTCGTTGAAAGTTGCCCCAAAACCAGCAAATACAAAAACTTTCTTGAGACCTTGAGAGTACGCGGCGCGTACTCCGTATTTTACAGTCGAAACCGCGTATATGCAACTCGCATGTATGCGAAAACCGCATATATGCAAAAAACATCGATCTTAAAATTTTCTCCTATCTTTTTAATGTTATCTAAACCTGTTTAATGGCGCTTTCATACATACAAAATCCGCATACATGCAAGTATTTTTGAAGCCAAACGAATGTTTTATTATAGAATCCAAACCGGATATATGCAAACATTATGAACAAGTTTTCATCCACAGTGAATGTGTAGTTGGCAACTCTATTTTTAAGGATTGGCTTTCCCCATTAAAAATAGCTGTCAACCCTTGTCGAAGGGTCACATACCAGTTATTTATGACTTTCTTTACGCCTCCACCACCCCGCCTGCGCTTTCTAATAATACTGATAAATAAATAAATCGATTTTATTTATCACAGGAGACATACAATGCACACAATCTGTAAAGACATGTTTATGCATTACATTAGACAAGTCACATGTGCAATAAATCGCATGTACTGACATACACAACATGCCCGTGTTCGGAATCACTATCAAAATTTGTTTTTGTGACTGGCTTGTCCCATGTTTTATTGGTCTACAAAATACTTAGTCTATTTGCAAGTTTTTTGCTTTCTTCTTCTGCACTTTTTAGTTTATATTTATTGTGAACATAGCAGATAAAAAGAAACCGATATATCTGCTCAAATATTGATCAAAAGTTGGCGATTTTAAATTCTTTGAAATCAAATAATAAGACAAAGATATAAATAACAAAAGAATATGGTTGTAATTTGTCCACTGTTTTCCACAAATACGGTACATGCGTTTATGTAAGTAGCACATTATTTCTTGTTACTCTTATTAATGAAATAGTAACCGTGCATTATAAATATTGAAATAAATAATGTGTATGATTTATAAAATTAGGAATAAGAATATCTAATTTAATAATAAAATTCAATAAAAATTTAATGAGCAAATTATTTGCACGCTATAGTTCAGAGAATACCTCTTTTATGTAAAACCCGCTTATATGCAAAACCTGCTTATATGCAAAGGATTTCGTTGCCGCGTCCATTTGCATATATGCGGTTTCGACTGAACAGGATTTTTAAAGTCTTTTTGCATCAGGGCAGGTGCGATGGCTGAACCTAGTTTTCCTCATTTTTGTTACCTTTGGCAAAAAATTCAACGAAATTTATCATCACAGTATATCCCAGCATCAGAACCCTTTGAGTCGGAAAATTTTTGTCTTAATATGGCTAGATTTAGCTATTTTGTAGCTTGTTCTGGCAACAGTATTGTATGTGGAAATATTCGACGAAACAATACGCAATATAAATAAGAGACAAAAAACGTTTTAGAAGCGTATTTATGTCAAGATTGAGTTCAATCTACGCGTTTCGGGCGATAACAGTTCGCCCTTCTTCGGGAGTGAACACGTGGAATATTATCAACATTGAAAATATTCCACCGGATTCACCCCACGAAGAAGGGCGAACTTTTATCGCCCGAAACGCGTAAATTGAACTCAATCTTGACAGAGATACGCTTCTAAAACGTTATTTTTGTCTATTATTTAGTATTGTATGTGTACGATTTACTGATTGTGGATTTGTTATTATTTACCTACGGAACTTACAGTATGATGGGATCAATTCTGCAATGCCCCTCCAAACTAGGCTCAGCTTACTGCTGAGGTCATTTCCCAATTTTCGGGAGGACAGAGGACCCCAAATATGCGCCTGGCCTAAGGCCCTGCAAAGGCATGATCAGGCAAGATTTACAAGAAATATTAAAAAAATTAACATTTCTTGTAAATAATTTTCAAAACAAGAAAAGTGAAAAGGGTCCTAGGCGGGCCCTTGCACACTTTGCCCTGCCCTACCTTTACGTCAATTTCAAAATTAAATTTTTATTAAACAGAGACAAAAGTTATATAACACAATTTAATATGGAGATAATGAAATAAGTTACAAAACCCGTCTCTTTCTTGAAGATATAATTACTGGTGTGTGAACCATATAATTATATGCATTTGAAATGTTAATGAACTCTTAAGTGATAATAATATATTAAATAAAAGATTTTTTACTTCAGATCAGCTGTGACGTCATTAAATTTACAAGAAAATTCTAATGATATATTATATATTTAAGGCGTTATACCGCTAGGCGTAAAGTTATATGCTCCCACCCACCATTGTTGAAAATCCCTGGGTTGATATCTTGGGCGACCCCAGAATTATATGCAAGGGGTTGCATCCAGGAAAAATTCGAATTGAATAATGTTATTGGACTATGGTTTTCTTGTGAATTCGATTCTTTTTTTTTGTTTTCCATAAGCCAAGGGGTACAAATAGACCCTTGGCTTGGCGCTATATGAAGCGCCATGGTTGATGGTGTTATCTTATACAGTGAGGATCATGCAGTATCATTAAAAATGAGAATAAAATTTTTTATCATTATATTTATATACTATACATATATCAATATAGAAAAGGTACGTTGGCTCTATCTGATCTAAATAGATATAAAATAAAGTCACCCGAATGGCGGCCTCCGTCGCGCAATCGGCTTCCGCATTCTGCTGTAAACCGAAAGGTTGGTGGTTCGAGCGCACCCGGGGGGGCGGGATGTTCGCTTTTTTTTTTCTCTCAGAAGCCATCAAACGAGAAAAAATTAAAACTACGTGACTGAGGCCTCCCTGGCGCAATCGGCTATCGCGTTCGTCTGTTAACCGAAAGCTTGATGGTTCGAACCCACCCGGGGGCACGAAGTCAATTTTTTTTTTCTCTAATACCATTAAATGAGAAAAAAATTAAAGCCGCTAGTCTGTGGTCTCTGTAGCGCAGTCGGCTAACGCGTTCGGCTGTTAACCGAAAGGTTGGTGGTTCGACCCTACCTGGGCTTGGGCAATTGCTTTGGGCTTTTTTTTTTTCTTTTCTTTGACATGAAATGAGAAAAAAGTAAACAACCCGACAATAGCCTCCGTCGCGCAATCGGCTTGCGCATTGTGCTGTAAACCGAAAGGTGGTTCGAGCGCACCCGGGAACGGGATGTTCACTTTTTTTTTTTCTCTTTTAAGCCATCAAATGAGAAAAAAATTAAAACCGCGTGATTGCGGCCCCCGTGTCGCAATCGGCTAGCGCGTTCGGCTGTTAATCGAAAGGTTGGTGGTTCGAGCCCACCCGGGGGCGAGGAACTAATTATTGTTTTGTGTTTTTTTTTTTCTCTGATGCCATCAAATCAGAAAAAAATTAAAACAACCCGACAGCGGCCTCAGTCGCGCAATCGGCTAGCGCTTTCTGCTGTAAATCGAAAGGTTAGTGGTTCGAGCTCACCCGGGGGGCGAGATGTTCACTTTTTTTTTTCACTCCGATGCCATGAAATGAGAAAAAAATTAAAACCATTTTACCTCGGCTTCGGTGTCGCAATCGGTTAGCACATTCAGCCGTTAACCCAAAGATTGGTGGTTCGCTCCTACCCAGCGGCGAGAAGTTCACATTTTTTTTTTCTCTGATGCCATAAAATGAGAAAAAAATTAAAACCTTCTGACTGGTTGTCTGGCTGTCATATTCTTAAGGGTCCCATTCTTTTTTTTAGGTGTAGAGCCCATAAAACTCTTAAACCGGCACTGTTCTGAAGTCATTAGTATAATATAATAAATACTATTTATTACATTTGTTTTCTACATTATATACTTTAGTAGTATTTTCTACAATTTTTTCAATTTAAAAAACTAAGAAAGTACTGTGTATTAAGTGTTGCTATAACATAATATAAACGGAAATTAAATTCATTATAATTAAGTATTTATTTAATTTTGAAACCAAAAAGTTTAATAGTTTTTGCTGTCAAAATAATGTATAAAACTCTAGAGTACATTGCTATAGGCTACTATGATTTTAAAAAGACATCCTTTATAACGACTATCGGTTATAACGACCGAATTTTCACGGTCCCTTGGAGGTCGTTATAACGCATTTTCTCTGTATTCAATATTTCAATATTATTATATTATTTGGTATTTCAATGTTATTATAATATTTAGTATTTCAATACTATTATATTATTTTGTATTTCAAAATGATTATATTATTTAGTATTTCAATATTATTTTATTATTTGGTATTTCAATATGATTATATTATTTAGCATTTTAATATTATTATATTATTTGGTATTTCAATGTTATTATAATATTTAGTATTTCAATACTATTATATTATTTTGTATTTCAAAATGATTATATTATTTAGTATTTCAATATTATTTTATTATTTGGTATTTCAATATGATTATATTATTTAGCATTTTAATATTATTGTGTTACAGTAGAAGTTCTTTAATCCGGCATTCTTTGGTTCGACACGTTCGGTAATCCGGCACCGATCGAGCTACTGGCGTTCGGTTTTTTTCGGATATATTCGGGAGTTCGTTGAACTTGACCGCCAGGTCGGATAAAGGAGGCATGACGGATAAAGCCAAAGTCTCGTTGAAACAGGCTTCTGATGCAGTAAATGCATTTATAAAATTTGCCGAATCCAATAAAAGCTATAACTCTTCAGAACTCATAAAGTTGTGTATGATCTGTAACGATTTTTTGAAGAAAAGATCTGAATCACAAAGGCAACGTGATATCCGAAGCTTTTTTTTAAATAATAACGCTCATGTGTATTTTTTCTTCCCATTGAGCAGCTTATTGCAACTTGTTTTAAATATCACTGCACCGTATTAATTTTTCTTTGGTGTTCCCGTTAAAACTATACCGACGTTCGGTAACCCGGCAAAATAGCTAATTCGGCAAGGCCGTGGTCCTGAAGTGTCGGATTAAAGAGCTCCTGCTGTATTTATTAGTTCAATATTATTGTATTATTTAGTAGTTTAATAATGTTATTTAATTAATTATTTAATAGGTTATAGTAACATTTCAACTTTTTTATATTATGTAATTTTAAATTTATATCATTTGTATACCTTCCCCTTCAAGACAAAAATTTTCTGTGAAATTTCAAGAATAGCTACTACAGTGATCACTCGTTAATACGGCACTGCATATGACAGATGTCTCATTAATGCGAACAAACTGTCTTTTCTCGTCTGAGGTATATATATATATATATATACGCGGGCGGACAAGGGGTGCACACCTTGGATTATCGGAGGGCGCGAGTCCTATAGCCCATGAGGGCGCAAGTCCTATCGCCCATGAGGGCGCACCGGCACGAGAGCCGGTGGACCGGCGGGCCAGTCCGCCCCTGTATTATATACATGTATTTTTTAATAAATAAATAAATAAGACATCGATGGCGACTGCGTAAAAGCTGTAAGTGCATTTTAAGACGAAAAGATAAGGAAAATTTTATTTAATTTAAAAATAAAAAAAAAGCTCAATTATATATAATATCCACTTCTAAGTGCGGGCTCTTGTTAATACGGGCAAAATCGGCAACATTTGACTGCCCGCATTAACGAGAATCCACTCTACTCTTTAGATAAATAATCAATCGCTACAAAACGAAAAAGTTGGCCACTCGTGCTACCCAAACTTGATGTTTTATAAAAATATTTCGCAATATTCCCAAATAATCAATAACTATGATAAAATCAATAATTTCTGAATATTCTATCTTATTTCATATTGTTTTCTTTTGCTTTTGAATACGATGTCCTGAAAATCAATAAAACTTTGACGCTGATGGGGGGCGAAATATGATAATTTTTAAAATCGTTCGATTGAATCATAAATCGGTGAAACACGAAGAAATGAAAATTATCTATAGTTAATATAAGACAGGCGTATAGAAAAGTGGGGGAGCTTTAGAGCTTAAGCACCCCCCTCATTGGTTGTCAAAACGCATTTTCTTTAAGGCTGCATTATATGATCGTCTTTAAAAATAATTGAGCCCCCTTCCCATAATTTTTGAATTGCTACGCCACTAATGTAAGACAACGTGTGGAAAATGGTTTCTTTACCGTAGTTTAAAAAAAAATAAATAAATGAAAACTTATCCAAACTTACACCCAACTACACTATTAGCCTAAACTGATCGTGATTCATGTGAGAGAAGTGGGGGAAGGGTGATTGCTGATCAAAATCGTACGTCAATGAAGATTTTTCGCCACCGTTTATACCCCACTTCACCCTCCAAGTAATTCCAATCAATTCTATATCAGTCGTCCAATGCAGCAGACCTCAATTGACCTTGGTCTGTTTCAATGCTTATCTTCGGTCTGGCGCCACAGAGTCCGCCTGGCACCAAGCCAGACCGTCCGCCAGCTCCACCTCCGTTCCATTGCAGAAGCACCGCCCCACAAGCGAGATCCTATATAAACCGAAGGACGAGCCTCCAAACACATCACAAACGCAAAACTTCAGCTTCTGACCTAGCGTTCTGCTAACGTTCTTTTAAAAAACTTCGCAAACTCCACTCAACATTCGAGATGGCTTTTATGATGCCCGTCGTGAAAAATGATTATAACTTGTACAACAGTCGACCATCCAGTAACTCATCCAGCCGAAAATCATCGGCTCCTCAATCCAGGATATCCAGCTTGTCCAGCTCGCCGAGAGGAAGCGGTCTAGCCTCATTCGTTGGGTCACCCACCATGAGTCCATCCTGCAGGAGTTCACTGCCATCCAGCCCGTCTCCAAAATCCAGCTCCGAAACCTCTCTGCACAAATTTCACTGCAAATTGCTGAACAAACTGAGGAAAACGTTCAGGGGCAAAGGTGGCGAATCGGACCTAACTAGATCAGCAACTTTTCCTGCTTGATGGTGCTACTCACTTCTGGGTGATACCACCTGAATCTGTAGCAATTCGCACCTTCAGGCGCCGAAGGCAACTCCTGGTCCATGGATGTGTCTTACGGAGAACGACCTGCCGGCATCACCGTGTGTGCATTTGTTTGGAGACCATTTGTACCACGTGACTTTTCTGTACGGTGGCTCTTGCATTAATCCAGCGCCATGAAGAAGGGGACACTTTCTTTCGAGAATGCTCATCTGCTGAACTTTCCCATCTTCACAAGCAATTTACCATCGGATATTCATCTTGTAACGTTACCAGTCATCTTATGACCGGACATCGTATGACACCGGTGAGGACTATTGTATTCATAAGTGAATTTCTGCATAATGACAATTTAAGACTCGCTCTTCATTCTTTTAATCATTTCACGAATTTTAATGACTTTTATTTTTAATTGACAATATTTAATGCAAACTGAAAATGCTTATAGAGTATTGTAATATGTTGTGTAGAATTGCAGATGAATTCGAGTTAATTTAAATACGTTTCTACTTCGCCTTTCGTAATATTCTAAATTATTTGTTATTACAAGTCATGGTAATAATAGATATATACGTACGTAAATTTTATTTAGTTGTACATAAAATGTCGATGTTCGTATTGTTCTGCACATAAATGTTTAGAGAGATGGTTATTTATTTTTATTTTTTTAAATAAACTGATTTGTAATTATTTTTGCTTCTCTTGTGTAGATAATTGTGAAGTGTAAAATTTTATAGATTGCATTTTAACAGGAGCCAGTAAATAGCAATGATTATTTTTAAAATCGTTTTTAATATGTTTAAAGATCGGATATTTTTAAGTGTAATTTGTAATCAAATACTATAATAATATAAACAAATAATATTACTTGCAAATGATAATAACTTGCTAAAAA
>QLNU02015359.1:1716314-1743303 GCA_006491805.2 Dysdera silvatica | reverse complement strand
AAAAGAGCGAGTGGGGCGGGGCTGAATCCACAAGAAACTATAGTCCAACAACATTATTCAATTGGAGTTTTTCCTGGACACGCCCCCTGCGTATAATTCTAAGGGTGCCTATGATCAAGACATGGTAAACGAGTTTTCACTAATTTTTTGTTCGCTTGTTTTGTATACATTCGACATCTTTCTTTAATTAAATATAGCCACAAATATTCTAAAAGTATGATAAGCCTAACTTTAAAATGGTGTATTACTTTGTTTAAAAGAAATTAACGTTGATTTGTAAGATATTATTACCCTCCACAGGGATAACACAATTGCCAAATATGGTCAACACAAGAAAGCCTCCGGGGCGAGATTTTTGTGAGTTTTCGTGGGGGAATTTATTATACAATAATTTTTGCCACCCACGTATTAATTAGCTCAAACTAGAGCTTTTTTATATTTGGAGAAAAAAGAGACGCCGTCCTCATCCTGGATTCGAACCAGGGTCTCCGCGTTGAGCTCGCGGTGTCTTGACCTACTAGACGAATGAGGACAAGAACAAACGCTCTTTTTCTCCGTATATTAGGATGTAAGATATTATTACCCTTCACAGGGATAACACAATTGTCAAATAATGGTCAACACAGAAAAGCCTCCGGGGCGAAATTTTTCGTGAAGGAATTTATTATACAATAATTTTTTTTTAATAATAATATCTTACATCTTAATATACGGAGAAAAATACGTTTGTTCTTGTCCTCATTTGTCTAGTACGGTGGTTCCCAACTCAATTTAAGCCGCGGACCACTTCGAAAAATTTTCACGGGAGACCACGATAAAAAAAAAGCGGAGCCGGGTCATTTTTGGGGGAAATGTGTTTGTAAAATCTTTCTTTAGTAAAAAAGAAATAATAAACGGAAAAAAATGTAATGATTGTACAGCCGAACCTCGTTAAGACGAATTACTTTTAATACGAACCGTTTTCTGAAGTTCCGTCAGATTGTAAAATACTACAAATGTACTATCAATTTCATTTTTATATTTAATTTTAATATTTAATAATTTTTGCGTTTGTTTTAATTATTTTTTTTTTAATTCCGACCCGTCTCGCGGACAACTTGGGACTCCTTCGCGGACCACCAGTTGGGAACCACTAACCTAGTAGGTCAAGACACCGCTGGGACCCTGGTTCGAATCCAGGATGAGGACGGCGTCTCTTTTTCTCCAAAATTACATAAGCTCTAGTTTGAGCTAAATATACGTGGGTGGCAAAAATTATTGTATAATAAATTCCCCCACGAAAAACTCACAAAAATCTCGCCCCGGAGGCTTTTCTGTGTTGACCATTATTTGGCAATTGTGTTATCCCTGTGAAGGGTAATAATATCTTACATCTTTACATACGGAGAAAAATGCGTTTGTTCTTGTCCTCGTTCGTCTAGTAGGTCAAGACACCGCGGGCTCAACGCAGGGACCCTGGTTCGAATCCAGGATGAGGACGGTGTCTCTTTTTCTCCAAAAAGAAAAAGCTCTAGTTTGAGCTATATGAACGTGGGTGGCAAAAAAATTGTATAAACATTGATTTATAGAAATTTCAAGAAATAAATAGCACTCGTTTGTGTGTGTTGTATGTTGATCTATCGTGAAGACTTCATATGTTTATCACGGAACTAATGGCGTACGCAAGGGGTGGGTTGATAGGTTTATATCCCCATTAAATTTTGATTGCCGAAAATTACAATATTGTGTATATTATGTATATATATATAGTTCGTTCGCAGAAAATTGGCGGCCAGATTCCGTTAGATCAAGAGAGCTGACGTCACAGACAGTTTGTTTCATTGCAGTAGAGGGTAAAACGTCTTCCAGAGCTCGTTTTTCCCGCGCAAAGAACGAGTTAAATTTTCCGCAAACGAACTATATATACAGTAGGAGCTCTTTTATCCGGCACGTTTGGGACCACGACCGTGCCGGATTATCGAACGTCAACATGGTTTTAACGGGAATGTCAAAGAAAATTAATACAGTACAATGATATTTAAAACAAATTGTAATAAGTTGCTGTATAGCAAGAAAAAAATACATATAAGCTTTACTGTTTAAAAAAGTCTCTGATAACATGTTGCCTTTGTGATTCGGATCTTTCCTTCAAAACATCGTTACAGATTATACACAAATTTTTGAGATCCGCAGAGTCATAGCTTTTATTGGATTAGGTAAATTTTATACATTCATTTAATGCATCAGAAGCCTGTTTTCACGAGACTTTAGCTTCGTCTGCCATGACTCTTCCTTCACCCAACCTGGCGGTCCAGGTTAACGAACGCCCGAATCCACTCGGAAAAAAATCGAACGCGAGCAGCTCGATCGATGCCGGATTATAGAATGTGCCGAACCAATGAATATCGGATTGAAGAGCTTCTACCGTACATGAAATTTTATACTGTATTTGCATATGTATTACATATGACACAAATGTAAGAATAAGATTTTAGCCCTGTACCCAGTGGCGTATGAAGGTGGTGAGCTTAGCGGACTCAAGCCCCCTCTATTCATTAGGGGCGCCAATTCTAATGGATCTAGCGCTCTTTGGCGCCTCCCAAAATTGATGGACAATATATAAAGAAACGAAGAATCTACATGAGGGTGAAAGCAGCAACGTGGAATTTTTCCAAATTATTGAAAGAAGCCCAAACACATATTATATACTTTTATACATTAAAATATACATACGTGAAATTGCAGTTTATTTTAAATTGTTGAAAGGGGGAATTCTGGGACCCAGAAAGGTGAAAGATTTAACGTATAAAATAGAATGAAATCTCCTTATAATAGTACTTACGACTCCGGGAAAATTTATCGTTATAAATTCTATTTCACGATTCAATATAAAATAGATTTCACCATTGGTACCCATATTAGCATTTCTAGATATGTGTGTGTGTGTGGGGGGGGTAAGAAAAATTATTACCTCCTGCTCAAGGCTGTCAAACATTTTAGTGACTGTACATGGCACTAAAATGATACAAAACTAATACTAACTAATACTAATACTGCTTGACAATTAGCGATAAGCTAACAAATGCCTTATTTTATAATAGTATGACTGTAAAAATTTGAAAGTAAATGCATAGCAGAATCGGGCAAATCAGATTTTTGAACGGATGGGGGGACTCAGTCCCCCTCCTTCCCCATATAGGTGCCTACATACAGGTTCTTCCGTTCAAAGCCTTCCACTGTTTTCTACATTTTCATCAAGTTGACGCCACTGGTATAAAAATAAACATATTTCTGGCGCCCTATCATTCATTTTCCATCGCCAGAGGGCACTTACAAATGAATTATGTGTACATGTGTGATTACTGGAACCTGGATTATATGCAAATGCATATGTGCCTATCATCTGCAACTGCATATTTTAGCCATTTTTAGCATTAGTGCATTAATGTATATGAAAACCATGAATTTCCAGAATAAATGCATATTTTAAGGGTTTTAGTAATTTTAAGAATTTTATTATTCCCTCATCCGAAAAATTTTCCCACAGCACTGGAGCGAAACGTCCATCTTACCCCTTAACTGAGCAGAAAGGCAATGGAATCCGTTAACGTACACGTTTAATTATGTCATAAGGCGCCAAAAGTGTAATCCTAGTTGGATTATATCGACTAATATACAGAGGGGATAACTATATATTACATAACCACTATAATACACAGGAAAACCAAAGATTTAATTTTATTGTGCTAGACTGGCGGTTGATTGAAGGTCCGTTTAAAATGAATACTTATATATGGTAAAATTCCACATCATTATTTATCACCGATAGAGATGAGTGATAGTCCATTACGGATAAACTATCCGTAATAGACAACCCGCAAAATTTTATGAATGCTGTTCAATGCCTTCTGTAGCTCTGGAAAGAACCCCTTTGGCCATAAAAATGCTATTGCATGATAGAAGGCAAAGCTTAACTGTTCAGAATATTGAGAGACATATTGTGATATGCTGTTATAGAAATTGATATATATATATCATCATCATATTCAACCATTATCTATCCACTGCTGGATGAAGGTCTCTCCAAATGCTTTCCACACAAGTCTATCCTGAGCAATTCGCTTCCACGTCACCCCAACCTGTTTTCTTATTTCATCCACCCATCTAGTTTGAGGACGTTTTCTAGGTCTTCGGTGGTCTCTTGGAATCCAGTTCAGAATTTCTGTTGTCCATCGTTGATCAGTTCTTCTTGCAATATGCCCAGCCCATCGCCATTTCAGCCCTTTTACTTTAACAATGATGTCCTCTACTCTAGTTTGCTCTCTCACCCAAGTGTTTCTTTTTCGATCTCTCCTAGTTATTCCAAGCATGCACCTCTCCATGCTCCTTTGCGTTGTCTGTAACTTTCGTATTGCTCCAACTGTTAGACTCCATGTCTCTGATCCATAAGAGAGGACTGGCAATACACACTGGTTGAAGACCTTTCTTTTTAGACACAAAGGCAATTTCCCCTTCAGGAAATTGCCGTTGTGTGTGTGTGTGTGTGTGTGTGTGTGTATATATATATAATGCATATTATTTTATGTGTGTATCGAATATTTGTTAATAATAAATCCGTTTTAAAACCCAAGATGTGAGAGTTTCAAGTAAGTTATAAAAAATTTAAATGCATATTTATTCATTTTAAGTGCATATACATGAATATTTGAAGTTTTAATGCATATTCTGTTGCTTTTTTAGTGCATATGATCCACGCTCTAGTGATTACTATCTGTTATCTACATAAACGCCCATACGAGTGCTTCTAGTGGGAGGAGGCTGAAAAATAAGTACTTCTGGGGGGGACGGGGGGGCTGAGAAAAATTATTACCTCCTTCTCATAGCTGTCGAGAATTTTAGTGAATGTACAAGATACCAAAACGCTACAAAAATAATTGATACTGCTTGACAATTAGTAATGAGCTAAAAAGTACCTTATTTTAAAATGTGACTATAAAACTTTTGAAAGTAAATGCATAGCAGGTTCGGGCAAATAAAATTTTTAAAATACTAGGGGAGGGCTCGAGCTTCCCTCTGCCCCCCACCCACCCGTATGGGCGCCCAATGTTATCTACATTACTAACGAAATCTTTTCTTTTTGCTAAGCAGAATAATGTAATTCACGTTAATGAATTCAGAGCATCAAGGACATTAACTCTGATAAAAAAAAAATGAAAAGAAATATAAGAAAGAAAATAATTCAATTACGTCAACCGCGCATTCATTGTCGCCAGTGATTTGTAATAATGAGCAGTTGAAGAAAGAAGAAAAGATAATTATTTACAGAGCATAAATTAAAGTTATTTAAATGTGCCTCATTAGGTAATTACTGCTGGACGCGTACATGTTCTGGAAACGAGATTATATATCAACAAAAACTGGTTTCCTGCTGCTCGGATTCGCAGAAACGAGGGCGCAAAGAAATCTAGATTTTTCTCTGACGTATGAAAGCATCTTATCAGTTTTAAAACATCTATGATGACGTCAAAACGTTACGAAAATGGAAATCTGCTTGCTAAAAAAAGTCTAATTCAACGCAAATTTTGCAATAAAAGAAAATAGATTAATTTTCTGAAATTAGAAATACTATACATGCGAAACGGCTTGTTGTCATAACTTGTTTTGTTGTCATTGGGAATGTTAGTAGTTAAATTTATACGTTGGGATGTGTTTATTTTCAGTCGAGTCGCTTTTAGATCTAGCGATAAGACTACTGTAGTCTGTTCCCGAAAAGACGTCCAGTGGAACAATTGGAAATAACAAAGGGGGGGGGGGTGACGTCACAAAAGAGCTCGATAAAATATTCATTAGTTCAGAAAAATGAGTTTTATTTTATGCAATTTACAGAGTGTCAAAAGGATAAAATTTGTAAAAATTGTGAATTTTTTTTTTCTGCGTAAATAGGTTTTGGACTCTGGACCTCTCATCTGAGACAGGAGTGACGTCACCTAGTAACTACACAGGGTTGCAAGCACAACTCCCGGCGTGGGAATGCTTTCTTTAAAGTTTTGCATCTATAAAGTAAGTTTGGCTCAATAAAGTTAAATGAAGCGACACACCGATTGAATGGGAAACACGTAGGAAGTTCCGTTCTTTGAAATGAAGCAACACTTCTAATGAAAGGGAAAAAATGTTTATGAGCAGGTATAGGAAAAAAATTTTTTTTTTATATTTGTATAAAGTAGAGCTGGTGAATTTTTTCATGTTAGAAGACCGCATTAAGTTACTAATAATCGAGGAAGGTCGCATTCAAGAAACTTCAATTATATGCAGGGGCGTAACAATTAAAAAATTATGAGGGGTGTCAAGTAAGGGCAAAGGACGCATACTTTGAATTTTCGGAGGGCGCAAGTCCTATTGCCCATGAGGACGCACCGTACGGCATAAATGGCCCCGTACTCAGGGGCGGCTCGAGACTGATTTTGAATCCTGGCGCCCGGCCTTTTTGGCGCCCCTCCCCTCAAAATAGAAGATTTTCACAGATGCACAGTGAGCCATATAGCCTACGCGATAAAAGTGGCCAACAGTCTCTGAAAGAAATTCTCTAAAGATGTCTCTAAAAATTTCTTTAAACTTGTCTTTTTTTAGAGAAATTTTCTATTGTTGGATCAATTAAAAAAAATTTGAACTTGACTTCAGTTTGGCGCCCTCATCCAAACGGGGCCCAAACGGCGGCTCAGGTGGCCCGTCCCTCAAGCCGCCCCTGCTCGTACTCAACTTCATAGTTAATGGAGTTGTAATACTATTTTGTACACCACTAGCTAGAATAATTGGTCATAACGTAATTAGAAATGATAAAATATGATAATGACAAACGACGAAATATAATGGAAATTCTATTGTAAAGCACAATAGCAATATTATCATAAAACATGACGGAAACATGGTGAAGGCGCTATTATGGAATGGTACAATATGATGAAAACAGGATGAAATACTATAATGGAATGGTACAATATGATGAAAACAGGCTGAAATACTATAATGAAATGCAAACAGGATGAAATACTATAATGAAACGCAAACAGGATGAAATACTATAATGGATTGATGGAAATACTGTGACGGAATGGTGAAAATACTATAATGGAATGATGAAAATGCTATAATGAAATGATGGAAATACTGTAATGAACTGATGAAAATACTATAATAAAATTATGAAAATAGTATAATGAAAATACTATAACGAGATGAAAGAAATAATATGACGAAATGGAAGAAATATTATGATGAAACAACGAAAATGCGGTGAAATATGGAAATGCTATGACGAAATATAGAAATACCGTGATGAATAGTAATATGTGTGATCGCAATATTATGACAAAATCGTTTTAACCAAACATTTTCGAAACAGTTAAAAATAATTCACAATTAACATAATATTTCCAAACGGGTGTTGCGTTAATAAAGACACATAAAACATTACAAATCAAAACGCGAAAAAGGAAAGAAAAAAAATACGTATTTTCGTATAATCCCTCTAAAAGTAAAAAATGCGTCAAATGTCATAAGTCCCATTAATAGCCGGAACCAATTTATTACGTCCATGGCTGTCTAATGGTAGTCCCAAGGCCGTTACGTCATGAGTCAATGGAATTTGTACACGCACCAGAAAATTAAATTCAGTAGATTTAGCGAAGTCTATGTGATGCGAGTACCAAATTATCCGGCTACCATTTTCCGTTTTATTTGATTATAAATTAAAAAGCGATTAGATATTACGTGAGCGGAAAAGATGTGATGGGGTTGTGATCCAAGAACAACGCTGGCGTGACTGGCCTTGTCTTGCCCTTCTTTCAGCATTGGGAACGTGGTACCGTTTACAACAGCCCGCGCGTGTGTTGGCTTATGCCCAATTCATGACAGCTGATACGAACATCTAACAGATAAGAAAAAAATAATAATAAATAAAGAAAAGAAATCCGAGGAAAGAAAGTCGTATATGGTTTTATTAAGTATAACGAGGTCACTTCAGACAGGCGTATAGGAAAATGCAATTGGATATTTGTGTGAGTGACACTGGGAACAATGTGCATTCACACCAATACCGACAGTCGACCAATGTTCGTTCGCTGCTGGACGAAGGACTCATCGAATGTTTGAAAGTGTGTTATTGGTCTTGTAGCTTACTAAGCTCTTAAACAGGTTGGCGAGTCCTCTACTTTCGACTTCCTAACATAAAAAGAGCTTCACATACATACCTAGCTTCCACAAATTTAGAAATAAGGTTGGACGCTAAGTTCCAGTTGGACAAGATCTATCTATCTATCTATCTATCTATCTATCTATCTATCTATCTATCTATCTATCTATCTATCTATCTATCTGCAGGGCCGTGCTTAAGTGGGTGCGAGCTGGGAGGCCGCCCAGGGCCGCCAAAAAAGTGTAATGCAAGCACCAAAAAATCAGTTTTTAGCGGCCCTATATACTTTCGAGGACAAAGTATTTGGTCAATTGATCTTTTGCGCGTGACGTCATACTTCCCAAAATTCTCATGCTACTTCTAAATGGTGGTCAAAATAAATACATGTGCTATAAGTCGAATGCGTTAGCATCAGTAGCCTATGTACGTTACCATGTTTATTGGGCTGGCCACATGGTCACTGCAAAGACTTCTGGTTTCCGAAACTTGGCTGCATAAAAAGCTAGAAAAATTACTTTGCAAATTTTAACAGTACAATAAAAGCGGCTTTGTTCACTGGGAACTTTTTATTAATTCGATATAATTATAATGATTATAGTAGCAATAAATTATAATGATTATAGTAGCAATAAATTATAATGATTATAGTAGCAATAAATTATAATGATTATAGTAGCAATAAATTTCAATGATTCGTATTTCAATTAATTAATTTTTGTCCTCTATTTTCAATTTAACTTCATTATCTTACCTTTACCTACAGCGTTCAGACCAGTGAAGGACTTTATTTTGTAATGCTAAACCCTGGTCAATCTTTTTATCGTTGTTTTATATCGAAACATTTTTAAGGGCCGTTAAAATCCGCTTGGCCCAGAGCCACTAACACCGTAATCACGGCCCTGTATATATATACCTTTTCAGACATACACAAAATGCATGGACGCCCCGAGAGGGGTGCAAGGGGGTGCACTTGCACCCCCTTGCACCCCTTGGACTGAATCCACAAGAAACTATAGTCCGGTGGCTTCCAACAACATTATGCAATTGGAATTTTTCCTGAATGCATCCCATTGCATATAAATCTAGGGGCGTCCATGACAACATGTACATATCCGATAGTACTGTTAAAAATAACGGGAACTGATGTCGCAAACGGCCTAGCCGATTACAGCAGAGGGGAGGACGTCATTTCAGAACTGGTTTTTGGCGCAGACAAACGTTCGCTAAAAAACAGTTCTGAAATGACATCCTCCCCTCTGCTGTAATCGGCTATGCCCTTTGTGACGTCAGCTCCCGTTATTTTCTAACGGCACCATCGGACTACTTTTCGTGAACGAACTATATATAGTCCGTTCGCGAAAAATCGGTGGATAGCACCGTTAGAATTCAAAGCAGCTGACGTCACAGACGGCTTGTTTGATTGCAGTAGATGGAAGGGTGTCTTTCACTAGCTGGTTTTCCACGTCCCTCTACTGGAATGAAACAAGCCGTCTGTGACGTCAGCTCCCTTGAATTCTAACGGTACTACCCGCCAATTTTCCGAGAACGGACTATACATGACATACAAAAAGTCGCTAGTAATTAAAAGGAAACCACACGTTAGACTTAAAAGGCGGTGGCATATGCAAAATCGGCTAGGCCAGCAACTTAGAATTGTGTTCCAATGCTAAATTTGTCTACAAGTTGGGAATATTTATGTATATATAAATATTCCTAACTAGAAAAATTCTAAATCTAGCAGCAATTAAAAAATCTAGCCGAATTTATATCATAGCCAGAAGTACGTGGTTTGGAAAGATGCAGCTTTCATTGGCAGAAGAAGGTGTCTTGTTCATCATAAATAAATAAAGTAAGTAAGCACGTTTCCTTACCCATTAATATAATTAATAATTTTCGACACCCACGTATAAGCAGCTCAAACTAGAGCTTTTTTAGGTATAGGGAAAAAAAAATAAACGCCACCCCGCCGTAGATTCGAACTTGGGACCCTCCGTTAACCCGAAGTGCCTAGACCGCTAGACCAACGAGGATGGCAACAGCGCTCTTTTTCTCCGTATATAAAGACATAAGATATTATTACCCTTCGAAAGGGACCCATTACTATTTCAAACACTCGGAAAATTTCCCTTTCTGGACATATACAACAGCGCCGGCGGAAAATGGCTGGGGCGAAATCCCAGGGCGCTACTATGCAAGGGGAAGGTGTGCCAAATACAAGTGTTTTTTAAAAGTATTTCTGCTATTGTCACGTGGGGGTACTATGTGAAATACCGCCCCACTGTGAGTGTGATCTCCTCAACCTAAGATGTGTAGAGTGGCTTTCAGCAGTGGTGTAGCTAGATATTTTGCTGTAATTGTGGTGCCTGTCATTGTTTCTTAAAGGCTAATTGCCGCCCCCCGAATTGTGGCGCCCGGGACGGCCGCCCCCTTGTCCCCCCCTAGCTCCGCTACTGACTGCCAGTGATCTCCGGGGTATCACTCGTCTTTTAGATTTCGCGATTGAGACGTCATGATATTGGCGCAGTATAGCCCACATGCTCTTGCGCCATAAAATATCCAAACAAACAAACAGACGTCATGATGGGTTTCGCTCTCCCGGAAATAATGTAGGTCTTGAGGGCAGGTTTGCTACTGTACTACGATAAGAACGTCTCTGTATACAAAACTATTCTTCATTCACCACAGGTTCTTTCTGAAGGTGTGAAAGTCGTCGCCCTTCAAGGTGTGATGATTTTATAGTGGAGTCCCGCTAACTCGACACGTCATGGGACTAGCCATTTATGTCGAGTTACGCGGGTGTCGATTTATCGGGGGTAGAGGGATATTTGAAAAAAAAAATTTAAAAGCAGTTTAAATTTCCAAAGAATGAAAACATAATTTGCTAATTATTTCTTACTTTAATGTAAATATTTTTATAAATGGTTTTGTTTTTAAATTACAAAGTGAATCACTATTTACGGCGCTGAATAAATATGTTAGAAATATGTTAGAATAAATAAATATGTATGAATATATAAATATGTATGAATATATAAATATGTATGAATATTATAAATGAATATTATAAATATGTATGAGTATTATAAATGAATATTATAAATATGTATAGACTAAATAAATACGCATGAATAAATATGTTAGAATAAACTTGTTAACCGGATGAGCGATTGTTTTTAAATACTTTTAAAGTAGTCATGAAGGTTTCCATCGCAAAAGATTTTAATACGTAAATACATTTTTTTAAATACTTTTCAAATAGTCATGAAAGTCATTGAGTTTTTAATATAAAAAAAAATGTAACGTTTTGAATAAAGCCTTGGTATGAAGACCGTGTGTACATTGGAAGGACACAATCATCACAGTTTGACTGCGGAAAGATATTCTGTATGAGGATGGGACGCGCAGTGATCGAGAACTATTAAAAATTTTCTGTTTTCTCAACGAAAAATTTCCTATTAATTTTCGTAATCAACGTTCAAAAATTAAAATGGACGTAAATTTGCGTCGAGTTACACGAGTTTCCGTTTCGAGATGTCGACTTAGTGAGGTTTTTCTCCATACACAATACATTAGACCAGCGGTTCCTTAACTTTTCTAGGCCGCGGACTCCCCCCCCACCACCACCACCACCTTCAGAGATCCCTCGCTATCGCGGACCCCCAAAAATTAACTCAAAGTTTAAAGCCCGGAATTTGCATCATACATATTTATTTCTAGTGTTTCATCACTGATTTTCACCATTTAAGGAAGGAATTTTTCGTTCCCTCATAATTTATTCTTAGCATTAAAGAGTAAATGCTCGTGTCTTAGTACTTTTCCGAACTTTTGTGGGACACTGGGAGGGTCTCGCGGACCCCCTAGGGGTCTGCGGACCACAGTTGAAGAACCGCTGCATTAATTAGACCAAACAAAACCTTAAGAAATGACGAGTTATCCGGAATGTCGACTTTCCAAGGGTCGAATTAGCGGGACTCCATTGTATATCTGCGTAAGGTATTTTCAGAGGCACGGTGGAAAACTATCACTTACGCACGAGCATAATAGCCAGGGTCTGACACCGGCACTAGAGCAACGGGCGTGTTTCCTCACTGCCCGCTACTGCCAGATAGAGATGAGGTCAGGCTCATTTTTCGAGGTTCGAACCTGCCCGAGCCCGAAATATTTTGTGGAAATCTGAGCCCCTGCCCGAAATACTTCGTGGAAATTTGAGCTCGAGCCCGAAACTTCAAACATAGCTTTAACCCCTTGACGTAGGATTTAAATTTTAAACAATTTTAAACGTAGTAAAATCGAAAGTAGTGGCGATCCCAACGATATTCTCCTGAACTCTAGTGACAGTGGTAGGACTACTGTTGAGGGAAGCAACAGCAGTGGCTAGGGGCTGTCTTCAAACGCTTTCCGGGAGATAAAGGTAGACCAAAACCTAATATCAAACACAGTTGAAGTGAAAATTCTGACTGCAGATATTTCTAATTATGTCAAGAAATCTAACCTCACTGATGAAGATAGGATAACAGTGCTAAAAAATCTTTGGGAACCATATGCAAATTGAAATTTTCCCACGACCGTCACAAGTGCTGTATAAAGTCAAGGAAAATCTCACCACAGTCTGAAGTTCTGCTCATCTGAACTGAGTAAGCATAACTGTCTAGATTACCCAAAGGGAGAAGACAGTGCCTATAGCAAATTTTGTGTGTTCTCTTTTCACCCCATTAAGTCTGTTTAAGATCGACACAAGCCACAGGTCAACTTGTTTCAAAAGAATTTAATAATTGGAAGAAAATGCCATTGAAGAAGTTCAGATAACATTAGAACTTTTCTCTATCATAAGGATTCAGTTCACAAAGCCGATGAGTTTTCAAAGGTCATAAAAAGGGAGAATGCTTTCTGTAGATCAAGTACTAGACAGAGGGCAAGCAAAAGCAAGTTTTGCACAATAGGGTTATTTTTAAACCTATTACTAAAACAGTGATCTTTTGTGGAAAACAAAAGCTGGCCATTGTAGAATTGTATAAACAAAATCTACTACTATTTTTAATTACTTAAACATCTGCACTGTAGAGTTACTAGTAATTTAATAATAATGATAAATGAACATAAAAAACAACCGTAACTGATATGGTCTTTGGCCATTTTTTCCACCAAAACTTCCTTGGGCCCCCCCTTGGAAATATTCTGAATGCGCCGCTGGGCCCCCTGTTCTAGGGCCCCCTGCAGAGACTAAGTACTTAAGTTTAAGCGTTAGTATAACCCTGTTTATTTATAATTTTCTAATAAATTTTCATTACTGATAGACCTAACTATTAAAATAATGAACTTCAAAAAAACACTCATGATTCATTAACTGAATATTGCTAGGACCACATTTTTTAAGGGCCCATTCAATATTTCCAGCCTGGGGCCCATAAAGCTTTTTATCCGGCAGTGGTGACTAACGTAAGTGCGACTGAATAAGTTACATTTTTATGACACAAGAGCAGCGATAATCGTGCTGCTGCATGAGTGCGAGTGAAGAGAGAAAGTAATGAGAATTGAAAAAAATTTACTTATAAAAATCAAACGCTTTTTTTATAAAATAAACGCTTAACACAATATGAGCATTTAATTATCATCACTATAAATCCCATTCGAAAAAATAATAATGAGAACAGTTATAATTAAGGGCTTTTTTTTTCTTGAAATCAGAAGGGAAGTGCCAGTTGAGAGATAAGAAGAATGGTGCGAGGTAGATATTTTATATCTTTAAGCGGATGTGGGGTGATTGACCGATCTTGTTAAGTCCAAACATTATTTAGGTCGTGGACAAAATATTTGTTCCTACTACACTCCATACTTCCTCTGTGCCCGTGGTGGACTGACCAGGGTGTTAGTTTTTGAGATAGATATACAGGGTGTCCCAAAAAGGTCTTTACAAACTCAAAAATTCATTTAAAAAAAAAAAAACAGGTTTATTGCAAAACGAATAACATCTATCGATAGAACAACTCAAAAAGTTTTTTTACCATCTTAATAAAATTCCACATGAGCCCCATTTGTAGCACGTAGAATGTCCAGACGATGTTCGATCTCTCTCCAAGTACGTTTCAGCACGTCAAGATCAATAGTCACAATAGCGGCTGTTATTCTTTGTTTGAATTCCTGCAAGTTGTGTACCTTTGTTTCGTACATCATGTCTTTTACGTAGCCCCATAAGAAAAGTCAAATGGAGCAATATCCGAAAACAAAAAAAGGCCCAATTACACAATCGTGGAGAATTCTACACCAAACATTCGCCTTTTTGCTGCTCCGTTCTATTTCACGTACAAAGTGTGGGTTCTCCTAGCCCAAAATTCTAACACTATGCCTATTTGCCATTCCCGAAATATGGAACTGACTCATCAGAAGACATAACCTGCTTCAGAAAATCTTCATCTTCATCCTAACGATGAAGCATTTCAACTGCAAATTCAAAACGCTTTGCATTATCATTCGGTTTTAAGGCCTGAAGGGTCTGCACTTCGTAGGCATGGAGATGAAGCTTATCGTGTAGCACTCTGTTTAAAGTGGAACTTGGTATTTGAAGTTCCCTGGATGCAGCTCTGCTTGATGTGGAAGGGCTCATAGACAATGTTTCACATATTCGTTCCACATCCTTGGCACTATTATTAGGGTATCCATACCATTTTTTTGTGATCCATATTTCTATTATCCATAAACTTCCGATATCAGTCACGAATGCTAGGACGAGATGGTGGTGCTTGTCCAAACTTCGTTCGAAAATTTCGTTGAGTTTGAACATCAGATTTCGTCTCCATAAACCACTTAACACATTCAGCCTTGATAGCGATAGAAATCATTATCAACAATGAAAATTGAATTGAAATCTCGCATAATCAGATTAGTACTGCGTGTGCAGCCAATATTGCACAAGCTATCTATGCTAAAAAAAAGTTTTTGGATTGTTGCTCTATCGATAGATGTTATTTGTTTTGCCATAAATCTGTTTGTTTGGGGCTTTTTCTTTATGAATTTTTGAGTTTGTAAAGACCTTTTTGGGACACTTCGTATGTATTTAAAAAAAAAAAAAAGTCACGCCCAACGTGGGGCTCGAACCCACGACCCCGAGATTAAGAGTCTCGTGCTCTACCGACTGAGCTAGCCGGGCACATGACAACACATTGTAATTAACATTTAAATAGTAGTTTTTAAAATATTTATTATAAAATATATGCTTGTATCTCTTATTTAAAAATTTAATTATTAATTTAATTACAAATAAATTTCGATTTAGACTCGTTTTCTTTCAAAGTAGGACACTTTTTGACCAACTCGTTCACTTCTTTAAATGTTGCGCAGTCTATGCTATTCGCTATATGATAATAATAGCGAATAGAAAAAAAATTACTTGGATTTATAAAGTGAAGTGGGGAGGTAGTGTGATCAACTCTCCCGTAAATTTCAGTTATTTTTTTCAGCTACGCCTAAAACGTTTAACTTATTTTCTTCAGTTACATGTAAATTTGTATTCCATATTGTGACCTGTATATTGTCACTCTCACTTTTTTCTCGACAATATTATATAAAATGTAAATCAATTGTTTTATTTAATATCTTCCACATTGTGAACAATTGCTGGAGTGACGTTGCTCTGTTCTGCTTAAAAATAAATAAGAAATAATAATAATAAAAAAGCGCTCAGAATTTGGCGCCTCCTGTAATCTCCCTTAATTTTGTCACAATTAAATCTCCCTTAAATTCATGGCGTCACCCTAGGGGGCAGGAAGGATCACCTCTTTCGGGAATACAGCGCCTTTCTTTGGCCAACCTTACTATTAGTAACTTGCCTAATTAATAAATTATAAACAATTGTACAGAGGTGAATCCAGAGAGTTTTTTTTTTATTTTGATGGGGGGGGGGATGTAAGATGCAGTAGGACTGACTCATAACGAGCCCGCATTTAGCGAGTTTCTGGATATAGCGAGGAAAATATGGATTTTGTTTGGTACAATCATTAAGCGTAATAAAATTTAACCGCTTTCAGCAAATAAGTCCTTTTGGACCCCGGATTTAACGAGCAATTTAAAAAATAAAATAAGCAATCAAACTTTTTGTAAAAATTCCTTCGTTATATGAAGGTGGTCGTTATAAAAGGCGCTCGTTATAACCGATTTTCACCGCATTTTTATGGATTTGGGGCAATTCTCCTTAATCCCCCCCCCCGTGGATCCGTCACAGGATCGTATCCCGCGAAAACTTGATTTTCTGCGCGAGTGATTTATCAAATAACATGGGCGGCCGTATGGGGGCAGAAAAGATCGAGTTCTCCCCGCCACCAGCTGTTCAAAAATTTGATTTTCTGAATTCTTCTATGCATTTACTTTCAGAATTTTTACAAGTACACTTTAAAATAAGATATTTTTTTATCTCATTACTAATTGTCAAGCAGTATCAATTATTTTTGTAGTATTTTAGTATCTTGTACATTCATTAAACTGTTTTACAGCCTTGAGAAGAAGGTACTCCCCCGACCCCCCCTAGAATTACTCATATGGGCCCTCATGTCAAGTAATACTGTTGCAATCGGCCTTGCAGATGGAAATTATTTGGATTTAATTAACAATAAGTGAATAAAGGGGGCTTCAGATGTCTTCTTATTAAATCTAAAAGCTTGACTTGCCTTCTCTTTCCAGGCATTCATTCTCCAAATAAATAATACGCACATAGCTTTGGAAGAAATGAGAGCCAACTTTTCGACATCTTAAAAAAGGAAAAAAAGAAAGGGGTCGCGTGAAAAAAATAGACACGTGGCGTTAAGTAAGATGCTTTCTTAAGTGGCAAGCGTTGCAAAGCAGTTTAAACCGACGCACTTTATCGTCATTCATTTTTTAACCCGCAAAGTTTTGCTAAGCAATTTTTAATTTGGCAACACCTCATCGTTCTTTGAGTGTGGTACGTTCTAAACATATATCTGCGCACAATTCACGTACGTGCGTAAGTACTGTGCGCAATCCTAATATGTACACGAAAAGTACTGTGCACAGTTCAATTACAAACACATTTTAATCAGAAATTGTCATTCAACAAGGAATAACCAGCGCCCTTCAGAACTTAGAAAATAAAATATTTAAAAAAATACAATATTAGTTGTATTCTCGACCGGCCGTAGGCATTCGCTGGTCCTGGATTATTTTGATACCTCCTTGCATATGCTGGACTTACATTTTATAAAGATAAAAATCGTTTCCTTTGATCAAGATCTTTAAGCAAGGGCAAATACAGACTTTCATTTTGTGGGGAGGAAGTCGCGGACAGAATTTGCCATGGTCTTGGAATAACACCCTTCATTTATCATGAAAGTTGGAATTTTTTACAGTGAAAAAATATATTTTGGGGGTCATGACCCCTATGTCCGCCCTCGCCTTGACGCCCTCCCAGGCGGCTGTCCAGTTCACCAATATCTTAATCCATCCTTGATTGTGGCCCCGCGGTGGCGCAGTACGCCGTTAATCCGGGTTCGACTCCCAGCAGTGCAAAAAGAACGCTTACTCAGAGATCTCATAAAAAGATCGCACTGCTCACTGTAGTCCGGGGTTTGGTTCCCTAGGCCATAAGAGGTTCGGATTCCTCGGAAAACAGTAGGTCCCGGCGCAGCATGACCATTGTAGTCTTTGAGCCGTAAAACCACAAAACAAACAAACATCCTTGATTGCAGCGCCGGAGTGATGGGGATGGGGCGCAGGGAGGGCAGTAGACGTGGCAGGAATCCAGGCAGTAGAAATGAAAAATCTATTTCCTTAACAAAATTTGAATCAGAAGTGTGAAAAACGGCGCCAATGTAATTTTTCTACTCAGGACGAAGACTGCTTTCATCTGACCCTAACTGCCTTAAACATCAAATCCTAATCTTCAACACGAGTTATAAGTTCCTTATGATATTTTTTCATGTATTGCGTTTCGTTAATGTTAGCCACTTTCATCAACTTTATTTTCATCTATTTACATTAATTATTAATTTTTTTTATTAATAGATATTTTTCATCGCATGCTGTTTCCTTAATGCTCATGATTTTATGATTATCATATCCTGGTAGATAATACAAGACCCCGAACGATATTATCATAATAACTTCGGTTATATCTGAAATAAACTAATTGATTGATTGATTGTTATGGTCAGAATTGCACAAATGTTAATATTTAGCGTAATTAAGATGTGATAAAACTTTTAATCACGTGAAAAGTGAGTGCTGCGGTTTGGAAACAATGTTGAAATAAATATCAAACTCGTTCCTTATGCAAATGAGATGCGCATTCATTTATAGTTAGCATAATTCAGAATCCAATAATGTTTTTAGTTTGTGGCGCAGTATAGCCCAGATGCTCTTGCGCCATAAAAAAGCCAAACAAACAAACAAACAGTTTTTAGTTTGAGAGTTCACTGGCATGTAGTCAAGATGAAGGGGGAACCAGGGCAAATCAAAGGTCATATGGGGCAGAAAGCACCCGGAGATTGTTCTATATATATTAATAGCTCTGTGGGGCAACTGGGGTCATGCTCCTGCTGGCCCCGGCTTCTCTACAAGACTGACAGTTCAACCACAGAGACGTGAGTAACGAGTGGTGGAATATTTTTATAATCGGCTGTATATATGTACGTATATAAATCCCTCTACGTAAAGTGCGTCTCAAAAGTATATGGACAACAGATTTTATGGGATAAGCATCGGAAAAATAAATACATTAAATTGAAAGTTTGCGTAAATAGGTATGATATAGATCCATATAAGTAAATAACCTTTAAACTGCTCTATTATCTTTTATATCTTTTACTCTACTTGGTACTAATGTACTTTACTTATCTTGATAACGCTTGTTCGCATAAAATCATCTTGATTTCAGTGAATTGTCTCACAAAAGCTGATGAAAACGCTGATGCATCCATGAAACACTTGTCTGTAGTCACTTTCCTGTCAACCAGCGGATAGCTATTGGCATGCAGCCTAGAAGGTCATTGATAAACTTAGAAAAAGCGCAACAGCAAACGAACTTGCCTACAACAAAAGATTTCTGTAGCTGGCTTCTTAAACCAGAAGATGTTACCACTGCCACTACCATGGGCGCCCCAGTGTCGCTTTAACGCCGTGGTTCCCAACTGCTGGTCCGCGAAGAAGTCCCAAGTAATCCACGAGACGGGTCATTATTTAAAAAAATTAAAAAATACTTATAAAAATTATTTATTAAATATTAAAATTAATTATAAAAATGAAATTGATTGTATATTTGTAGTATTTTACAATCTGATGGAACTTCAGAAAACGGTTCGTATTAAAAGTAATTCGTCTTAAGCATGTTCGTCTTAACGAGGTTTGACTGTATTATCATTAGATTTTTTCTCTTTATTATTTCTTCTTTTTTTTCCCAAAGAATTATTTTGCAAACACATTTCCCCTCTAAAAAAGACTCGGCTTCCTTTTGTATTAAGGTCTTGGAGTCAACTCTTGAGAATTTTTCAAAGTGGTCCGCAGCTTACATTGAGTTGGACACACGCCTTGGACTCGATTACTTTTTGGGACTCTTCGTACACTAACGTATAAATTTCTAAGTTTTTGCAATGAAAAAATTATACGAACTTCGCCGAATTGGGACCCCGTTGATACATCCGATAAGAATATACATCCGATATAAGGATATACATAATATACATCCGGTAAGGCGCCCATACGAGTTTTCCAAAGCTGAGGAGCTAGGGCGGTAGATCCTAACGCCCTTTCTTCCTATCGTCTGTCTATAGGGACAACAAACAGTTATTTTGACACTGGCGTAAGGTTCATAAGGTCTATAGGCACCTATGGATCCCATTAAAAGGTTTCATAACAGTAATATGAAAAAAGCAAAAGTACACACACACACACAGCAAGAAAGAATCTGCGTGATTTAAACAAACTTCAACCAAAGGTCGGATCTAGGGGCAATCGCAGTGGACACCCCACCAGGGGCGTAGCAATTTAAAAATTATGGGGCGTCAAGTAGATTTGAAGAAGATCGAGTGCTTCATCGTTAAGGAAAACAATGTACTTTGTAACCCAAGGGGGGGAGGTCTTGAACCCCTCCCTTTGCTATGCCACTGACAACCGAATAGTAAAATGAACATTAGAAACTTGAGGAACGTTAAAGAGAAATACTCCCGTCCTAATCCATAAAAATGCGGTGGAAATCGGTTATAACGAGCGCAGATTATAACGACCAACCGCATATAACGACGGAATTTTTATAAAAAGTTTGATTCCCCCCACCCCCAAAAAAATCTCTCTCTGGATCCACCTCTGTCCTATGAAATATGGTAAAAAGGCTGAACGGCAAAAACAGTTGAGAACCACCGCATTAACGAACACTTCATCACTCTATCAATTTTAATTACAGTGGAGTCCCGTTAATCCAAACCATGCTAATCCAGAGTGTCCACTAGGTCATGAAAAGTCACGGAAGTCAAAGAAAGGTCAAGAAATAGGAAAAGGTCACGAATGTCAAGAAACGGTCATTAAATAGATATCGTGGGTCGCTGTTATGACCATTTTTTCAGTTTTACGCTTGCATTGAATTGTAATTTTTGTACGATATTTTAATGAGTTTTTACTGGTTTAGTTATTTTCAGACATTTTTGTCATAACGGCAATTTTTAGTGATTTTGAGCTATTTTTAAATAGCTATTTTATCGATCGTAAAAAAAAAATTGAGCATTTTTTTAAGGTCAAGGAATGTACAAAAATAGTCAAGAAAAGATCTAGGAATATATAAAAAATAGTCATGGAAAGGTCAAGGAATTGGGTTTCTTATTTTCAGTAGATACCCTGTAATCCGAAAATCCGGTTAATCCGATTTTTTTTTTCAGTCGGTTGCGACGGCAGTCGACTAACAAGACGTAAATAGCGCAATATAGGTTAATTACCAACTACATAATTAAGCTTTCCCATAAAAGAAAAAGGAAATTCTTCGTCGCCCACCCGAAGACTGTTAGATGTGCACAGGGCCGGATTTGCCATAAGGCCGACTAGGTCCGGGACTAGAGCGCAAATTTCAAAGGCGCATTGAAACGGGCGGCGAAAAAAACATTTACAAAACGAAACATTCAAAGAATAAAAATCTGATAGAAAAAATTTTGTTGTGAAATCTCTGTAATTCAGCTGCGAATTGATGAAAATAGATTAATATTATATAATTAATATAATAGATTGATTAATATATAATTATAATTGATGAAAATCCTCATTTCTTTTTTAATAACTACATTTTTTTATTTCAGTTTATTTTTTCTAAATTTAGCTTACATGACAATATAGTTATATAGCAGATAGAGAGTGTAGGCACAGGCGTAGTTGCTAGTGGGCTGGTGCCTAGTTTTGCCAGCAGTGCAAAGAACGCTTACTCAGAGATCTCATAAAGATCGCACTGCTCACTGTAGTCCGGGGTTTGGTTCCCCAGGCCTTAAGAGGTTCGGATTCCTCGGAAAACAGTAGGTCCCGGCGCAGCATGACCACTGTAGTCTTTGAGCCGTAAAACCAAAAAAACAAGCAAACCAGCCTAGTTTTGCACGTGCAACACCTCTGTTTTTGTTTTATTTTTAAGTTTTAATAGAAGTAAAAAAGCAAAGTGAGTGTGTGAAAAAAGATGTAAATATATATGGGATCTCCCCATAATTACATCATCTTTTTTTTATGGCCAAAACAGTCGCGTCTAGGGGGTGCAAAAATGGATAATTTCCGGCCCTGGGCGTGCACACCAAAACACACATACATCAAACAACTATAGCTTACAGTAAATTTTGTAGTAAGGATTTCAGTTAACCCGAACGAGTCTCGGTCCCAGTTGGTTCCGATTAACGGGACTGCTATAAAAAGGACCCAGAAGGAGGGATAATTGTCTTGCTCTCTCTCCTTCCACACAGCGTCCCTGATTTTAAGCAGTTCAATTAATAGTGTAAACTGTCAACATGTGTATCCACGGTTGATATAGATGATTTTTCTAAATATAAAGTAACTGTCGTGACAAACAGGGGCGGACTGGGTCTTCTCAAAGGGCGCATACCTTGGATTATTAGGGGGCGCGAGTCCCTGCCTATTTGGAAGCGCAAGTTCTATCGCCATAAGGGCGCACCAACCCGGTTGCCCAGTCCGCCCCTGATAAAAAACAACAATCATTTCACAGAGCTGCACTTTTCCGCGATTTGTTTCAAGCGGTGAAAAAGAAATTCAAATCCCTTGGAAAACAGTAGGCCTTGGCGCAGCGTGATATTACCCGTCCTTGCGCCATAAAGCGCAATTAAAAAAACACCAGAATTTAAAATTTTGGTTGTTAACAAATTCTTTGATTAGGCTTATACTAACTTACAATTCAGTTCAGTGGACTAAGTGCTGAAAACGTTTTTTCTTCTCGCTTAGCTATGGGTGTGTGTTGGGTTCAGCTTGCATCAAATGAAGCCATAAAAACATTTTTCCTACTTGGAATTTCAAATATGGTTTGAGATTTCCTTGGCGTGAGTATTTTAGCAAGCTATCTAAATGATGAGGAAACGTCCTGACGTCCATCAAACATGTACAGCTGAATTGGCCCAGCTGTATGTGTATAACCTTCAGATCACCTTTCTTATGACTACGTAACTCCCACGCATGAGTATGGGTATAAAACATACCTTTTGCACATAAAATATATCGAGTCAGAATGACGATGCACATACTTATCTGCATGTAGACGTTTACTAGTTTAAAACGAATTTAGTACAGGTTATGAGACGAAAAATCAGAAACAAAATTATAAAAGGCCTGTCTTAAACTCCCGTAAAAGAAATAAAGACAATCATGGTTACACCTTCTAGAACGACCCTTTCCAAGCCGCGACTTGCTTTTATAGTAGTCAAGTAATCTGCGACCTCTTTTTATAGTAGTCGACAGATGTGACCCCCTCGTCCACCGCCGCCATTTGCATAGTAAAGCATTTTTAACAAGTAAAGAAAACACATTAAATATAAAATTATATTATATTAATATATATTATATTACGTTACTATATTATGCATGTTATATTAACTGTTTATTATAATTATTATGTATATTATATTAATTATATATATTACAGATATAAAGTTAACAACCATTATTGGAATATTGCAATGTGTGTAGCCATGTTGAAATATAAAAGCGTTGGAAACATTTGGTATGAAATTCTTTATAAAAATAATTGCAACAAAAAATAGTTTCGGCCATTCTCCAGAAACCTGTTCGCGACCCCCAGGTTGGGAACCCAGGGGTATAATTTAAGTCCAAACCACATTCCCTGATTGGCGCAGTATAGCCCAGATGCTCTTGCGCCATAAAACACCTAAACAAACAAACAAACATTCCCTGAACATACCAGAAAATTCCCTGAAAAGTTACGTAATATTTTTGTAAAGACAGATTTTCAACAAAGGAAATGTAAAAAACATAAGAAAAAATTTAAATTTTTGTAATTTTTTAAAAGAGATCCCGGAAGAAGCAAGTTGAAATTCCCGAAAATTACAGAAATTACGGAACAAAATCACCCGTGGGAATCACTGTTCTAGAAAGAGTGGCGATATCAGACCTAAAAATCCCAGATAGTAATGGTGTAAATGGGAAAAAAAGCAATAGAGAGACACGGAGCGATCTTAAAATATCTGGGGCCCCTGGGCGCTATCATTTTTGGGGCCTTTTTCACTCCAACTTTTCAATTTTTGTAATAAGAAAAAATATAATACAGTAGTCTCTCAATAACGCGTTCTCACTAACGACTATAGATGCTCAACGACGGAATTTTGCAGTGCTGGCAAATGCTTTGTAAGATTACATGGATTCTGTTTAGCGACGTTTTTCCTTTGTTCCTTTGACGTCGTTAAAAGCAATGCCCTATTTCCCAATAGGCTATAGACTGGGGCGGCAAAATTTTGTGTATTGAGTCTGATATAACAAAATCAATGCCATACGATGGTATCTGATGATATAATCAGATGTTTTGCCAAGAAGAAAGCTAGACGTCATGCTTTCCATTTAAATACTAGTGCTCAATAGACATTTATTTTTAGCTGAATTAAAATTTATTTCAATTAAAATTTGTAACAATTTTTATGTTCCTACCACTGATTGGAGGGGGGGCGGCGAACGGGTAAGAAGGGCGGCAAAAAAGTTGGTTTGAGGATACGAAGTGGTAAATCCGCCCATGGTTAAAGGGTGAATTTACTGTAAGTAATAATAAACAAACGTGAATCCGGGACCTCTATTTAGATCAGAGGCCCCGTTAAGCTACCCGTTAAGACGACACCCCAGATTGACCTTGGAAGAAAAATTTCGAATAATCGAAAGACGGTGACTATGGATTGATCTTGGCGCAAGGTGAAACTAATTGACCTTGCGCCATTAAAATCTAACCAACCAACCATTAACAGGCCAAATACCAACGCCGATGGTATGGCGTGATTAGATGGTGAAACGTTCGAAAGAAAATAAATAATTTTTTCGCTGGTATCACTACGCCAATAAACGTTGATTTATATTGTTGTTTAATTTAATCTGCGTAGTGTTCGATTTATTTAAATAAACAGGCCAAACGTTTATTCAAGGTTATTATTTGATCTCCTGTAAGTAAAATAAAGTACGCAAGAATTTTCTTTCAAAACTTTTGCGGCTTTGTTTTCAGGTGTATTTTTAGAATTAAATTCAGTAATTTCGCCCGTTGGCGATTTTCAGCAAACCGAGAAAAACGTCCAAAAAAAAAAAAAAAAAAAGAAAAGAAAATAAAAAGAAAAAAAAAAAAGGACGTTATTCAGAATGTTGTTCTGAATTAGGACTTTTAGTCGGTTTTCACACTTGCTGGCTTAAAACGATACATTTCGACGCATATCGCAATACAAATCATTGCAAACTAAATTCATAAAACTAATTGAAAAAGATAAAAGCTTAAATTATAATGCATTATTTAGTAAACATAAAATAATGCCAATAGATAAAATATATTAATATAATATATTATACCTAAAATAATGTTTGGAGGCATGAAAACAAATATATGGATAGTATTGAGATACAAACGTCAGAAAATAATCAAAATTTTAGAAGACAAAATCAATTAAAACTCCCAAAAATTAGAACTGAGTTATTTAGAAAGGGAATCGTATATACAGTTACTAGAGGTTGGAACAGTTTTCCAGATCTTATTTAAAAGAAATAAAGTTATATTTAATGGATAGAATTTTTGCGTCAAATAATTGGAGTTCTCCGCTTGTTAAACCAATATTATTTTTATTAAAGATCCGTCACATTATTTATTTATTTTGTGACTTCTTTGCTATTATTTTTGTCTGCAGTTTGTGAAATTTATGTATTTTCTATTTTTTGATTTTGATGTCTATGTAAAACTCAGATAATAAGGGATAAGGAGCTACTGTATACAATTTTGTGGCAAATAAATAAATTGAGTTGTAAGTTTGAAATAGGCATTAGCGCATTTAAAAAAAATAATTATTTTATTATTATTATTTATTATATAACTTTTGTATTTATTATATAATTATTATTTATTTTCTATCATTTTGTATGACTACTTTTTATTCTTATATATCTTGGTTTTACAGATTTGGCAGTAATTAGTGGAATCAATTTTTTTTAATTCATTCCTACTACCATACAATGAAACAGTCATTCTTTCTGTACTCCTTTTCCATCACAATACTTCTCGTTCTTGTATACCAGTTTGTTATTTGACAGTAAATTATAAGAAAATCTGTTTCATCTGCATTAAAAAAATTTTTTTATCAAATTCTTTCATAATGACCTGCACTCAAACTTTTTTCCATTCTTCTACTGTTTTATCATCCACAGTGGACATTTTTTATGCACGCACGTAACTAAGCCTATGTCGTTCTTCAAACTTTAATAACCAACCACTAAAAGCTTGAAAATTTTCAATTCCGACTTTAGTTGCTAGACACATGGCTTTTTCTTTCAGCAATAATATAAGAAAACTGCAATTATTTATAAAATAGCACATATTTCCTTTCCTCTCTTTAAATGTTTAGCTATTATAAAATTATGTGCTTCTAATATGATATTGAATACAATATTATCCCTCAGTATAAGTATATAGGCCAAAAGGAAGAAAATTTGTCCGTAAACAGAGGTGATCATAAAAGGAGTGATTGTTATTAATATATATATATATATAGACCTGGGACTCAAAACTCAAAGAAAGGATTATTATTATAAAAAAAGAGTTTTTAGACCAGGTCTTAAATCACGGACCTTTTAGCTGACCTCAAAAACCGGGTGGCCGTTGTGAGAAGTTTTACTGTATTGTAGCTGCCGTCGAATCACTGAGTTGATGCATTTGGACCATATGGAAATTTCAATTTACCGACGTGGGAATCGGTACTAATCTATTCGGAAAACATAGGTTCAACTGTATTCAAATTCAAAATAAGTAGCCTTACAAAACTGTGCGAGTTAGAGGTATACATACATTGAGTGATCACTTTATTGTGACCATCTGACAATTTTAAGCAAATTAGCTATGCCGTCATACTGTCGCCGCTAGAGAACTAGGCTAGTATAAAAAATTAAAACTTAGTTCCTGAGGCAGTAGTATATAGCCCGTTCGCGGAAAATTGGCGGGTAGCACCGTTAGAATTCAAGGGAGCTGACGTCACAGACGGGTTGTTTCACTGCAGTAGAGGGTAGAGCGTCTTTCATAACTCGTTTTTCGCACCGCGAAAAACGAGTTAATTTTTTACGAACGGACTATAAGTGATTTGTTTGTGAACATATAGGGAAAAAACGTGA
>QLNU02015359.1:1697217-1707982 GCA_006491805.2 Dysdera silvatica | reverse complement strand
TCTTTGACTTTGTGACGGAGCAAACCACGGATGTACATAACGTTAACTTTCGCGTAGCCATATGTTCAGATGGGGCGGAATTCGTTTATTAAAGAGATAATGCATGTGAGGATTTTTGCAAATTTTTATTCTGCAGAGAACGTGGCGATTGTGGACAATTTAAAGGGTTTCAACGGATATTTCGTGTTAGAGTTTTTGTTCGAACAAAGCCAGAAACTACAAGTCATTCCTTGCGGGTCTAAGACAATGCAAATGGTTACCAACCACAACATTAGACATTGATTCTTTCAACTTTCTTCCAATGTCCCTCTCCAAACTTCACAAAATGTTTGGTTTGAGGCACTAGCCAAAGGTTTTTTCCCCTCATTTTTCAGCCCCCCCCCGAGAACCAGAATTACGTAGAATCTCTTCCCGAGCTTAAATTTTACAACCCTGATTTTATGTCCATATCAAACAAAGAGGTATTTTTTGGCATGGCATTGTGCCCATAAAGACGATGTCTTCAATTTTCAGGAAGTAGTGCTCAAGTATTGCAGGTTTTTTTTCACTTTTTTCGTATTAATGATTTTATTATTTTTTTTATAACGTACCTTTTTTTTTCTTTTAGATCTGACGTGGACATTCTTCGCCGGTGTTCTTTACAGTTTAAAGATTTCCTTCAGATAGCAGGGACAGATACATTTCAATGTTGTACAATTGCGAGCACATGTATGGGTACCTTCAGAGGGCGTTATCTTACTGAAAAAACAATTGGTGTAGTGCATATTCACTGATATGTCAATCGTACGAACTACAGTACCTCATCCATTCACTGGTTGGACTGGATTATTAATCAAGAAGAGATAATAATTCAGCAAGCTCTCAACGGACGAAGAGAGGCCACCCTCCATGGAATATCTGTAGATGGTTCCTGCCCTGAAACGAACACCGTTTATCAATTATATGGTAATTTTTTTTTTATTTTCTGATATCGTGTACAGTGTTTTTCTTCACCTATATACATATATACCATAGGTCCTCGACTTACGCCGTTTCAAGAGTTGAATGGTTTTTCTTTGTTAAATATAGATGGCGCCACTGGCCAGGCCAGCCAGCAACAAAGAGGATTGATGATTGCATTCGGTAGTATATGTAGATATAATTTTATTTTAACATTACCCTCTTCAGAATTGGTATTACTCTACCATTGTTGACTAACAAATTGCACCCACGACGTTAATATTTCCTGTTTAAAGGAAGTTCAGTCTAAAAAATAGGAAAGTGAGAATCCTCACACTTTTCAGAGCCCTTTAAAATAACTTAGCTAAGCTAAATTAAGCAATCCTACGAATCCTGACAACAAAGGGATTTTAAGACAATTTTTCTGACATTATAAACAAGTCTCTATATCTAGATAATTTGCCTGAATTTCCTTAGTCATCAGCTTATTAATCCTGTATAATGCATAAGTAAGGCAAGTGACATGCACCAGCTTTGGATAAAGTCTTTGTTTTTTCAATTTTTACTATGTATGGTGCACAAAAAAAAAAAAAGTGTTGTTGCGTTCCACTCGGCTTAGGCACAAAAGATTTCTCGGACAGCTAAAGGTTGTTGCATAGTCGACTTTTTCAAGCACCTCCAAAGCCAATAAAAATAATTTACCTGATTAATCTAGCTCAAATGACGCTAAAAACAGGACATTCATCAACATCACTTGTTACGCTAATTGAAGCACACAATTCCTTTCATATGTTGTCCATCATTTCATCACAGCATATCTGCAGATAAATCTTTCAAGTTGTATATTTGTTACGTATAAAGTTGGGAAGGTTTCCCCTGATTTTACCGGGTTTAATCAAAAACAATATTTCTCCAGGACTTCTACGAATGAGCACAATTACCCTGACAGTTTCAACTACATGGGAACTTTGCCATTAGCTTTGAGAAAAGTTAACGCATTTTGCTTAAAAAATCTGCGAACATGTATTTTTAAGAACAAGAAACAAATAGGGTATGTTGTTAAAGCCAAGTTCATGGTCAAAATTTCGATAAAAAAAAACACATGGACAAAAATAACAAATGGACAGGGTTACTACAATAGCCAAAAGGTCAAACACATGAGATACTGGGGCTTCTTTTTGGGGGGGAAGGGAGGGTGTTAAGATAAAAAAACAGTTTTGATATCCATGTTTTCCCTCAAACTAGAGCTTTTTTCAGTAAAAAAAAACATACACACAGTTGCAAATCCTATATACAAAGAAAAAGGGAATCATTCTTGTGTTCTAGTTGCCAAGCAGGTTTGGGCACTCCGATTCACATGGAGTGCCCCCAGTTCGAAACCAAGTCCAGGTCTCTTTACGAAAAAGCTCTAGTTTGAGTTCAAATGAGGGTGTCAAAATTGTTATCCAGAATTTCTATTATCTGAACTCAGATTACCTGCATAATCCAATTAACTAGACCATTTAGTTTTAAGGTGAAAGGATTGGGAAGGTCACGTTGTGCTGGGACCTACAGTTTTCTAAGGAGAGAGAATTCAATATCCTCTTAACATCTAGGGAAACAATCCTTTAGTAAGCATTCTTTTTGGGGGGGGGAGGGGATCATGGCTGGGAATTGAACCTGGGAGAACCACAAGACAGACGAACGTGTTACTACCGCAGAACTCTCACCTTTGTTTTCATTACACAAAGGCAGTATGGTTCATGCTTACTTGTAAAAAAAACATTATAAAAGACTTTTCATGGACCATGGGAACCAAAGCTGGGGAAAATATTTTTTCTCAAAAATCAAATGTTGCAGAAATTTTGTTGTTGTTGTTGTTTTGTACGAAATTGTACATGACAATGATTGTTCTTTAACGTTAAAAATGTATTCAAAATAGCTTTCTACCGTAGATTTTGTGTATATATATAATTTTTTTTTAACAGAGGTATACTAAAATTTATAAGTTTTTAATGCAAAATTTATGTTAAGAAATTTATTCATTAATGTTAAATATATTAGTCTACTTATATATTAATAAAATACATCAAAACATTCTGGCGACCCTGCTTCCCACCCCATTGTAATAAACGTCTAGCTTATGGGCCAGATAATTCTGACAGTACAGATCATGTGAACAGGACCTGCAGCTCTTCCGAAGAAGGCACCTGGTGGGAAACCCCACCATGTTCCATGATACCTTGGGGCGCACTGGAGGCACCCAAGAGGACACTACAGCAGGACTCGCCACAAACTCATGTAGTCTTGCATTGATTTGGGTCGTTGCCCACTCGTCCTTTCTGGATAATTAGGTGTAATTATTACATCCAATCATCAGAACTTGATTAAGCCCCAACTATGTGATCCAGATAATCTAAACTCTACTGAATAGCAAACAAATGTTTATTATGCAATAAGGAATTAGAAGTCATTGAGGTTGAATCATGAAATGTTTAATGAAACATATTATCGAACAAAACATTTGTACAACGCAAATTTCTGTTGACGATAGTCGACAATAATCAAGGAGTTTCGTTCTTAAAATACGTACTGGATAAAGAATGGAGCTTTTCTTGCATCATGTTTGGCAACATAGCATAAGAACGTCCTTACGAAACAGAAGAGATAAAATTTGAATAAACTTTATTACATCCCAGGTTCAAAGCATTAGAGAATAGAAAAGACGGCTACCTACATATAAAATAATGCTACGTCACACTGCTACAACATAGTAGGTCAACCAGTGAGAAAAAAAAATGATCATATAGTTCAGGAAAGAAAGAAGAAAAAAAATAAAGAATTGTTAATGATGAGGGAAAAAAAAAAATCAGGGAATTTTATCATGAAGTAGGGGATTTCCCTTCCTTGGAAAATCCGGCTTAAAAACGGCCTTCTCGTTCTCGCCTATCACGGTCCTTGTCGCGGTCGCGACTTCGGGATCGTCGCCTCCTTTCCCTGCTGCGTGATCGTCTACGCTCACGACTTCGGGACCTTGACCTGGACCTAGATCTAAAAAGAAATTTTCATATTAATTTTTTAGCCTGCCCCCATACAATACTAGCATCTACAGATTAGAAACGAAAACTAATATCAAACCATGGAATATTTGTGATTAAATTATCAAGCACCTACATTCCATGCCTCTTACTAGGGCTTTTCTCCCATCTATTAAAAAATATGTGATTTCAATACAGAATACATGCGGAGAAATAACAAGAAAATTTCATACAAAAAATTGGAGTAAAACTTATCAAGTATCTTTACTAACTTAACCTTGTAACATTTTACATATTAAAGTAGAACCTCTTGTAATGGTCGCCTCTGAAGACTGGTCAATGGAAACTAACACATTCCATATGATTAACATTAGTGCCAACCTCTAAACAACGAATTACGGCCACGCGGTAGGCATGAAGGAAAAATTTTTGTTTAAATTTTCAAATATGTCCACAACCCAAACGGTCAACAATGTGAAGTAAAATTTACTTGACGGTACTTTCTTTCAACGTACTCTACTAAAAGATATATTCATTCTGTAGCTTTATATGAACACCCCTTTTGTGAATACAGTGTCGCTATTTAAGACCGATCATCTGACTATTTCGTCTATACAAACAACCACTGTCCACTGAAAATTGTTTTTTGACAGTTCCTGTTCTTTATGCATTGTTACCATTGAGTAGTGCTATATTAAACTAATTTCATCATTTGAACGTCAGTTTGTAATCACGATCAATTTTTCAAGAAAATTATCGAGTCTAAAGGAGAAAATTAAAGTGATCCAAGACAGCAGAAAGGCGTAAGTGCATAAAAATTAACACTGCTTCGTGGTTGTCGGGGGTCTTGGATAAATGGGATTTTATAAAATACTGAAAATTATCTGCAACAGTCCTTTTCGAATGTGAACTTGGATAGCAAACAAAATAAAGCATTGGAAGATCGGAAATTAGGAACTTGGCAAAGTGCTGTTTGAGTGGCTTTCCATCCATCGATGAAAAGTCTTTCAATAAAAAAAAACTTGCAATTAAATTATTTTTTAATCGCAGAAATTTTTCCTTACCTAATGAACCCAAAAAATATAGACAGAGATGATGATGGGGGAAGGGTTTGATGGCATTCTCAGATTAGTAGGAATGACAAATACAAAGCCAGCGAATTTGTTTGCGTGGACGAAGATTTAGAACTTTCTGTTACGCATAATACTATTCAGGAATTGTTAGAAAATATGATGGAAGGGAAAGAAAGTGATGAGGAAATGGACGCGGAAGAGAGTGGAATTGCCACAAAATTCCAACATAAAAAGTCTCTTGACAAATTTTCGGGGCATCCAAAATTTTGCTCTGGACAAAAATGATGAGTTATACAAAAGGACTACAACTATATTTTTATTTCCTTAGAAAAAAATATTTGCTATAAAAAAACCAAAATAATCACGAATTACTGATTTTTTTTTGATGTAAATTAAAATAGATGAGGATTAACGTATCTAAAATTATCAATTTATTGTTAATATTATTAATCCTAATTTCTTTTATACTGAACATCTAAATGACAGCCATGTCCAAAGGATGGTCTCCTTCGCAAAGTCTCCAAGGTGACTGTTATTCTAAGGTTTTACTGTATTATGGGAGCTTCTTTTTCAAAGGAAAACTATTACTTTATTGCAATTTACATTCACCGTTAATTTTACATCATCTTGCAACCAATTGGGACGTTACAATAACCATATTCTTGCACGCTGTTATTCTAGTAACCGGTTGCCTAATTCTAATTACACTTCAAGTGACCAAGAAAATCCTATATATTATTAATACCGAATTATTACTTGGAATATCCCGCAACACACATGCTTTAATGAGACACTGCGAAAAATTTACCAATGGAATTTTTTGTCATAGCATTGACTTTTCCCGAATATCGAAATAAAATTTCCGTGATATGCACATCACCATTTTTTATCTGGGATAGATCAACACCCAGAATGCCAGACAGTAGCATTCTAAACAGGAATCGAAACACCTATCACAAAGCATTTATCTAACATGTTAGGATGAGAAAGGGATAGACACAAGGACTTACTTTCTTCGACGATGTCTTCCATAGAGCTCCCTTCGAAGTTCACGAGATATCGGCTTTAAATGCATAAAATTGCAGAATCCACTTCGGGTACATTCACTGAAATAAATAATAAAGACTGTAAAAGAAAAAAAGAAAGCAAGGATTACTGCATCATGGAACACATGATTTTACATAAAATCTGCTGTAACTATACGATAGGCATATATTTCGATACACATATAGATATATCAGAGGTGAATATACAGGAAGGGGTGCTAGGTGTGTGGCACACATTCACAGAAAACAAGCAATGACACCGACATTACATTTATACACTTACTTCTATTAACTATATACTCACCTAATTCTTTAATTCTAAATTTACAATTGTCAACAAAATTTCGAAAAGTAAATTCAGTGGTTCTTCATGAAGAGAAAACGCAACAAAGAGAAAACTTACGACGTGAAAACAAGGCATAATATTCGTGTTGATGGACAGAGTATTTTAATCAGAACCTTTCCAGTCTCACCAAGTGAATGGGGACTTTATTCATGCTGCTCTTTCACAATACAATGTAATGGTTGATTAACAGACGTGTTCTGCAATGTTGCTACTGAAATGGCTTGACATTTGTGACCGATGATTTGTTTCAGTTGTGCAAGCGTGATAGGATTCTGTCGGTATACATCCTTCAAGTTGTTCCAAAGGAAGAAATCACATTGATTGAGATCCGGCGAATATGGTGGCTAACCCACCTTCTTGCCGATTGCATGGGGGTAGTGTAGTGCAATGATGCGGATATCAAAATATTCCTCAAGGGATGTGAAAACCTTATCAGTCCGATAAGGCCTTGCACCATCTTGCATGAAGCAGGCTGGTTCGGATGAATCCTCCAAGGAATTACGGATGGCCACAATCTGGTGCAAGATTTAAATTCACTGTCTCCTTTAGAAAAATGGGTCCAATGATGCCTCTGCTAGATACAGCTGCCCACACTGTTATTTTTGGTGCATACAGTGATCGTGGAATGCACACGTGAGGGTTTTCCGTTTCCCGGATTTGCCAATTCCGTTTACTGACGAAGTTATCCAGGTAAAAATGTGTTTCGTCAGAAATCCATATGCAATTTGCATCAACATTGCCTTCTTCAATGAATAGTAACATAGCGTTCGCAAAAACGAATCTTCTTTCCCTCGATAGTACCTGAAGAGGCAGCTGAGTTTGGATTTCATATGGAAAGATTTCCAGGCAATTTAGCAAAATTTTATGCATTGCTGTCTTGCTCAATAAGCATTCAGCTGCTATTTTACGAACTGTATATAACGATCTGCACCTTTTTTTAGCATTGTGGCCAACCATGGACGTCCAACAATTCGCAGCAACTCATCCACAACACTACAGGTTTGTGTAAATTTGTGGAACTGTTTTATTGCATTCGGATGTGAGCCACTCTTGACATTAAAGTGGTACTGAAAGCTTTTTCTTGTCGCTGTTGCACTCTTTTTCAATCCGTGGTATTTCAATACAATAAATATTCTTTTCTCCAACGAATAAACCATTTCCACACTTTCCAAATATTGGATTCGGTGTACACCTCTTCATTCATGAACGAACATGCCATTGCACTTCAACCGTTTCGACTGGCCTTCACACACATACGTTACTTTATACGGTTACCACCACCTGTTGGTTTGTACTGATTCAAGATAACACACTAAAAAAAATTCCAGTCCTCACACATTAATTTCCTGAAAGAATAATAACTATCACCGCTTTTTTCCTATTAATTTTTAAAAACCATCAGTGCTTTTTAGGACACCCTGTACAAATGTTCCATGTCTAGATACAGTGTTTATAATTATACCATACAGTGCAGACTTTTTTGTGTTCTTTAAATAAACAACACATGAGAAGCTAAGCCTTTGACTCGCATGCTTTCACATTTAAAGTCAGATTAACTAATAAAAGCATTTGACATTAGCCTGTAATTAACTACCTACAATCAATTAAGATCAGATCTGATGCACTGTGCATTTATGTGTCTTCTGTACATCCGATAAAATGGAACCATACCATTAAAATAACATAAATTTCATTGCACAAGCAGCACACCTAACCAAAATGGTCACACAATGCCCATGATATATACCTTCTGTCAAATAAATACCAGGAATTGTTCGTTTAAAATGCCCACATGAAAGGTACGAAAAATTATTTTTGCAGTCAGTTGGTACCAATGTACCTAATTGTTATGCGGAGTTTTGGCACAATCTATCGACCAGTCTGTTTACAGCTGTTGGTTAGGTTAGTAGTCGACTTCAGGTGTGCTCGGTGATTTTAAACTGAACGAAGAGTTTGCATCACATTTCGTGCTACCAACGAAATTTCTTGTGCAAAATGGATGAAAATATGGGAGAAGGCCTACAATCAGTCAACTTTATCAAAAGAGCGTATGAGTGGTTCAAAGCATTCAAATTAATTGAGAACTCATTCCAGTCGACCTTCAACGTCCTTGACTGGCGAAAAAATTTATGAAGTTAAGGAAATGGTGATGAAAAATCGTTATTCAAGCTTACGAGAGATGTCTCAGGAGCTGGACATGTCTCCCCAAGCCTTTTGTCAAATTTTAGTTTGTGTTCTGGGCATGACAGACGTTGTGGCATGGTTCTTGTTCCGAAGGAGCTGAATTTTCTTCAAAAAGAGCACCAAGAATGGGTTACTGAAGACATGTTTAAATGAGCCAATTCAGACCCGACATTTATGAAGCCAGCATAATGAGTGACGAGATATGGGTTTATGAGATTGACATGCAAACCAACTAAGAAGTTTCGGAATGGCACCAAGATTATGAAGGGGGGGGGGGCATAGCAAAGTCTCTCGAAAATCAAAGCCATACTGTTTTCTTTGATTGTCCTGCATTGTCCACTTACAATTCCTTTTGGAGAGGCAAACAGTCACAAACAATATTATCTGGGGATTATGAGGTGTTTGAGACAAAATGTTTGTCAGAAAACAGCAGATTTATGGAAGAATAATTCTTGGATTTTACAGTGTGACAATGCACTACACCACACATAAATTTTTGACCAAAAGCTTAACTAATATCGACCAAGAACCACATTCGCCAGATATGGCCCCGTATGACTTTGTTTTGATCCCCAAACTCAAATTACCATTTCGTGGAAAACGTTTCGAGTTCGTTAAAGCCATAAAATAAAATTTGCAGAAGAAAATGTGTGTCATACCGAAAACTGCCTATAAGAAGTGATTCCATGAATGGAACATTCATTAGCATAAGTGTACTGAATCAAATGGGGCCTATTTTGAGGATGACAAAATAAACTTGGATGATTAAACCAATATTTTATGCATTATTGAACGATTTCCGGTAGTTAGTTGATAGAATATATACATATACAGTATTGGCTAAATTATTACACTTAATAAAAAAAGCACATTTTTTTGAAGTGTTCTAACTAAAGTTATTTTGACGAAAGTGTTGTAATACACTCCTTTTATATGACTAAATTGAATGTTTGTTTCAGTATAATCGTATTTTTCATCAGCTTTTTTTTTCTTCTATTTTTCGAAATATAAATAGCAACACTAATCAGTGCAACTTTCCAACAAGTTCTGTGTTCTATTTGCTTGGTGTGATTTCGGCTATTACAAAAGACAAGCTATTAATTTTAATTCTGGTTATTTTTAAGTATATTCCCAAATTCTGTTGCATAAACGACAGAAATTCATTTCAAATCTATTTTTAAGTTTTAAAGTGTCAAAATGTTTTCTGAAAAGCAGTAATTAACATGGGATTGAGAAGAAACATTTCTCTCGGAAAACGCAGGCAGTTTGGTGTTTTACTGCAGAATTTTAACTCAACGCGAACTGAAATTGCAAACAAGCTTTCCGTGTCTTCAAAAGTGGTATTAAGAATTAAAAGAAGTATCAAGTTCAACAAGAATGGTACATCAAATTGAATCGGACGTTGTGGAAGGAAGAATATGTCTTCACCTCCTGATAATCGAATATTGCTGAACTTGACAAGGGAAAGCAGAAAAAAATTTTCACGACAATTGCAATTGTCACGGGGAGAGCAGGGCTTTGTTGTGCACATGAGGACAATCCACAGAAGACTCCTCGATGCTGGCCATGAGGCCTATCGTCCCATGAAGAAGCCCAAGCTAATTGAGGCAATGAGAAGGAAGAGAATTAAGTGGGTCAAAGAGTTCAAGAACTGTACATTTGATGACTAGAAGAGGGTAAACGTTATATTTTTATTTAATAGAGATGTTATAACTAATTTTTAATTAAAATTGGTTTGCAAAATTAGAACATATATCAGAAGGATGAACACTTTGGCGTATGGCGCATATTTTTTCACTGAATTTATCATGCAAAAAAGAAATTTGTTCACACTCATAATTTCAAGAAAAAGCATTTGATTAAGTAAAATTTTTCAGGTTTGCTTCTAAGCTGAGTCCACATTGGAAAAACTCAACGACAGTCCTCAATTTGTCCACAGATGATCAAGGGAAGAATTTCTTCCACAATGTGTTGTGCAACAAATTTAGCATTCCCAAAAGGACATGGTGTGGAGTCTGGTATCTGGTGAAGGTTCCAGTTGACTCTACGTCGTAAAAAATAACATGGAGCAAGATCGATATTTGAAAGTTATGGAAAACCAACTCATGCCTCAGTTAGACAAATGGTATCCAGATGGCAACTGTATCTTTATACAGAATG
>QLNU02015359.1:1673844-1697117 GCA_006491805.2 Dysdera silvatica | reverse complement strand
ATATATATATATAATTCTGATCATTTTTAAGTGTATTCTCCAATTCTGTTGCGCAAACGACAGAAATTTATAGCAAATGTGGTTTTAAGTTCTAAAGTTGCAGTATCAAAATGTGTTTTGAAAAGCAGTGGTTAACATGGACTTGAAAAGAGATACTTCTCCAGGAAAACGTGGGCAAATTCGTGTTCTATTGCAGATTTCTCACTTAACCCAACCTGAAATTGCAAACAAGCTTTCCGTGACTTTAAAACGGTAGTAAGAATTAAAAGAAGTATTGAGTTCAACCAGGATGGTACGCCAAACCGATCCGGACGTTGTGGAAGGAAACGTATGTCTTCACCTAATGATGATCGAATATTGCCGGGTGAGCGAAAAGGTGAAAAAAAGCTGACTGAAGCAATGGGGAGAAGGAAGCGAGTTATGAGTCAAAAGAGCTCAAGCAAAATTGGAATATTTATCAACAGGATGAACAACACACTTTGGTATACAGCACACATTTTTTTCACTAAATTTATCATGTAAGTTAATAAAAAAAAATTTATTCGCACCTATATATAATTTCAGAAAAAAGCATTTGATTAAGTAAAAGTTTTTTAAGTTTGCTTCTTAGCCAAGTCCACATTACTCGACGATAGGTTGAAATTTATCCGCAGACAACCAAGGAAAGGATTTCTTCCACGATGCGTGATGCAAAAAGTTAAGCATACCCAAAAGGCCATGATGGTATGGAGTGTGCTGTTTGCTAAAGGCCCCGGCCGACTACTGTACGTTGTAAGAAATACCATGAGGCAAGCCCAATATTTGGAAGTCATAGAAAACCAACGCATGCTTCTGTTAGATAAATGGTATCCAGATGGCAACTGTATTTTTATGCAGAATGGTGCCCATGCCATACGGCAAATAGTGTAAAGAGGTTATTCACCAAAAAGGGATCAGTAGTACTCCCATTGTGGGAAATAGTCAGCCTCGGCGAGAGGCCCCAATTGAGGGGTGTAGGCAGCTATTAAGACCTAAGTACGAAAATTAAGTAACAAACAAAAATCAGGTGTACTGAGCGTCTCCACTTAAATATCTGATATCAGGATTCTCAACTGCCTGTCTGATCAAAAGGCATATCAGCTAGATGCGAAAAAGGGTGTGGTGCTAGATTGCAAGGACAAAAGATTGGTCCATACAAGTATTGATAGTACAATGTGAATGTGAAAGAAATTTAATATAGAAATTTTATGGAGTGTATTATTATTATATATATTTTTATAGAAATACTACAAAGCATTTCAATAAAAAAAAATGAGTTTACTACTGGAATAACATCCGTGTTTCATTTTTTTTTATCTAATGAGACTATTCATTTGGCCAATACTGTATATGTATATATCAACAGAATGCCAATTACAGAAATCTATTGCAATCATTCTTGGTGGGGGAAAAAATTATTGCTATTATTATCCCAAATGTTGACCTTTTAAAAAATTCTCATGTTTGCACAACCCGAAACCATGCTATGAGACAAGATGGGCAGCTCAAAGTGACCTCTGAAACAAGGTACATTTGCACACAGCCACGGGTAGGCAAGCTCCGCTCATTATGTAAAATTTGTACAAAAAAGGTTTTTTTTTTTTTTTACATACAAGATTGACAATTTATATAAGGATAACAACTCTCAAAATGACAATTTAGGTAGTTTTAAAATATGTGAGGGCGAGGTTATGACAAACAAAATCATTATTTTTACCCCATTTCATACTGGCGACAACAGGCTTCACGGAAATCAGTGACGGGTGACAATTCGGCATAAATCGGACGACCGGCAAACCATCGCTTGTTCAAATCTTCGACAGCCTTTTCCGCGTCTTCTTCCCGACGAAACTATAAAAAGTGAAAAGACGTTATAAATTATACTAAAAACTAGAGGAAAAAAGTAAAAACACACTCAACAAATAATATAAATAAAATCAAAACTGAATAAAATAAATGAATCTTTCAATTTATATAATCTTAATCAATAATTTAATATCACATTTGCAAGGGTTCAAAGTGTTAAAAGACATCAAATTCTCAAGAAGAATGCTGTATCTTTGAAATGCACTCCACACAGTCAGCAATTACTTTCACTTTAAATCTGATTCAAAGAGGCCGGGGGGAAAAAAAAATTGTGATTCAATTTTTAAAATTACTTTGAGTCGCATAAATGATAAACTTGCATTATACGACAACCTACCCATTGAGCTGATCCAGTAAATGAGTTAAGAATCATGCAGGGATTGACACAATAGGAAAACACGCCTTATCGAATGGCAATATAATAATCCCCATTCAAGGTATATTATTGGAAGTCTCCCAGTTCCAAATACCGAATGGTGTTCACAATATATGAATGACAGATCTGCTCCCATCCACGGTACAACAAAAAATAACCATATAATGTTTAATGGGACAAGAACAGCAAAGGTCATGCTGCATTGAAACCTAGCTTCTCCCACAGAACCAAACCTCAAGACTACAGTGGGCAGAAAAATGGCACAGGTTCTATATTATTGGCAGCCGAATCCTGGTTTATGGTTCTACACTTCCTAGGAAATGGTTTTGTAAGAGTTTTGGCACAAATGCCGAGTTACGACGATAGCTGTGAGAACGGACTGCCACAAATTTCCAGAAAACTGCAAAGCCTGTCTCAGTATAATCTTCGGGTCCTACACTTTCCCAAACAAGCTGAACTTATTGCTTCTTGCTTTTTAAACGGCTCCAGAACTACAGTGGTCATGCTGTGCCAGAACCTATATTCCGAGGAATCTGAACCTCTTAAGGCCTAGGGAGCAAAACCCCGGACTATGGTGAGCAGTGTGATCTTTATGAGATCTAAAACTTATGATGTGACATGAGATCTTGTAAGCATTCTTTGCACTGTTGGGAGTCGAACCTGGATTAACAGCACACTAGACAAACACGTTACCACATTGTGCCACCGCAGGACCCTATTGCTAAAGGAATCCAAATCCTGGACCACAATTGGTAGACGTAGCGAACGCTGTATCGTACCGTGGAAATCAAACGCAGATCCACAGCATGATAAATCAATGTGTTACTCCTAAGCCAACACATTGTGAAAGGTTGTCCTCAGATCAATGAGGATACTTCAACAATAGGGAGCTTTCAGAATGGAAGTATCATTCTCATGCTGAAAGTAATGTTCAATCTGGGCGGAGCCTCTCATGTACTGGATTGGCTCAATAGAAGAGGTTGTAAAGTTAATAACGTTATCCTCTGCTCTTCCATTTACTATCTCAGCATCATGATTCATTAATGGCATAGAAGACAAAACAGTTGATTTAAATGTGACGAAAAACAATCAGAATGACGTCAAACTTCCATTTCATGATGAAATAAGCATAATATAATGTTGATGCCTTAATAAACATCCTTTTTGAAAAAAAAAAAACTTGCTGTTTTGACATTCATGGGCAAGCAGTCCACGACTGACTGAAAACTTGCCAAGTAGTTTGGGGTCGATACGTTGACGAACCTGAAAACGGCAACAAGTGACAGGACACGAAACGATGTAGGTACAAAATTAAAAAATTTAACTTACCGGTGACCTTTCAAGAAAAGGGGAATTTTGCCCTTGACGTTACACAGGTAATGTCCCCATATTTTCTAAATTTAATAAATCCATTATATCGACAGTTTACAACTTATTTCTAGAGATAAATTTTGTCTCAAACGGCAACCAGAATAATAAATATGTGGCAAAAAGTAAAAAAAGAGTGAAAGCGTTACACCCGCTTTCAACTTGAAAGAACCAACATGTACATACCTTCACATAGACATTTCCGACGAGATGGTCGCCAAGATTGTCGCACACGTTCATCTCTTCGATCTCACCATACTGTAAATTAAAAGAAACAAAAGCACTTCTATATAAAGAAAATTATCACTTTTCTAAACAAAGCAGATCCACATTATAGCAACCTTGAAATTTAATTTTCTAACAGTTGCATCCCACAGTCCAAGGTGGGGACAGGCCACATCAAAGCATGAGCTGGTTTTCTTCCCCGTTTATGAGATTTGGAGCACAAGGACAGCAAGGGCTATACTGCACCACGACCTAATTTTCCGGGGAATCCAAACCTCTTAAGGTACACAGAATCTATCCCCCCCCCCCTCCCAGTCTACAATGAGCAGTTAGTTGGTAAACTTTTTTGGGGGGGGGGGCATTGTTGGGAGTTAAACCTGCGATAACGACATGCCAGGCGAACACGTTACATAACATCTGAATATATGGGACAAAGAATTGTGAAAAATATGGAAAGGTGAGTGTTTAACAGATACAGAACAATTCCTGTTATCCAAACTCAGATCATCCACATGGCAGAATTATGTTCCTACGATACAAGGACTTAGTTTTCTGTTGAATCTGAATCCCAATTATCAAAGAAACCAAATCTCGGATTATGATAGGCAGAAAACGGAGCATATTCCACAGAATTATTGAGAGTCAAACTCAGGTAAATGGCATGGTAGGCAATTGTGTTACTCCTATACCACAGTAGGGCAGTGAATCTTCATTTTCTAGAGGAATACAAACCTCTCTAAACGTAGGAACCACCCCCTGGACTACACAGTAAGCGATTTTTCTTCCACAAGATTAACGAAGGTGAATATGTTACCATGAAATCGCAGGTTCTACAATAACAATGTTATGAAGTCTCTAGCAAATGCATATTCATATATTTACTACGGCATTCCTCATAACAAAATGAATGCCTCGATTTGGAGTCAGTCTTCCATTTTTTTAACCCATTCACCAAAATTTATTGCCATACTATGTATGTAGCAATTTAAAAAGTTAATATATAGTAAACTTTTATTATAAAATTTTATTTATTTATTTTTTTTAATCGGATTGCTTGGCTCTTCATGCTTGTGTGCAGAAACATTTGCGGTGGGAGAAATGTTAAACGTGATGACTTGTGACTCACGAAACATCAAAAAAGTTTTTATTAAATTAAATACTTCATGACATAAGTTTTCCTTTCAATATTATATTTCTAGTACCTTATCCTCTAATTCAACAAAGACATCTTCAAAAAAGTTGTCGAAATGCTCCTGAACCTCTTCTTCAGATAAATTGGTCACTGCAAAAGAAAGAAAGGAGAAAAAATACAATCTGAAAAAGTTGAAATTTAGCAAAAGGATTAAAAATTGATACTAATCACATAAACATTTCGTTTGTGTATATAAAATCTTGTTTTTTCGACATTCAAATGTCACTATGACCATTATGTGCTCAAAAAGTAATACGTTAATTTCTAAACAATAACATACAAAAAAGCAATTCAACATCAAGACAATTTTACAATTGGATATTATTTATATAGAGAGAGCCCAGATTATACATAATTGCATAAAAACGATAAATTTTCAGAATAAATGCAAATTTTAAGAATTTTATTATTTCATCATTGGAAAAAATTCACCACAATGATGAAGTTAAACTTTGCTCTTCTTTCTGATCTGCGCGAAAAAGGTTGGTTGGTTGTCATTTTATGGCACAAGGACAACAATGGTTATTCTATGCCAAGCAAGGTGAGCGAAAAGACAACGGAATTTGCAAATGTACACATTTAATTATATCCCAGGGAACTAAAAATGCAGTCATAGCCAAATTATAGCCACCATCCTTTTTAGGAAAACCAAAGATCAGTTTTACTGCGCTAGGGTGGCAATTTGAAGGTCAGATTAAAAAATATTCTAAAATTCCACATCACTTTCTCTCAACGATAGACACAATTCTGTCATCGATAAACTACCTGTAATAGACAACCCACAAAAATTTATATGTGCTGTTCAATACCTCTTGTAGCTCTGAAAAGGTTCCTTTTGGGCCATAAAAATGCTATTACATGATAGAAGATAAAGCTTAACTGTTTAGAACAACGAGAGACACATTGTGATTTACCATCATAGAAATTGTGCCATTCTTTCTGTTTGTAATGGACATGTCTCGTGCAGTTATCCAACTGACATACATAGCAACAGTACTTTGTGTAGCCACCTCGTGGACCGAGCACAATTGCTATTATTTTGAAATCACAGCATATTAACAACTTACGTTGATTGCAATTTATGAGATTCAGAAGGTGTCAAAACACGGGATAACTTTCTTTACCTAAGGCTGCATAAGCAACAGGATTGATGGCGATATTTCATTACCATTATGCAATAGTACAGCCTTCAGGCTTGTCCTTGAGGCATCAATAAACAGTCTCCAATTGTCTGCTATGTACGGATGGTTGGTTGTAGTTTTATGGCGCAAGGACAGCAATGGTCATTCTGTGCCAATCAAGGTGTGATTGTACATATGGTATAAGCTTTGTACAGAATGTTCACTTTCACCATCAAACTTTCAACATCGTTGCATAACACTAAGTCGTCACTACTGAAAAATATCGACAGTGCTGTTTGATGATTGCAAAGTGTAGATACTCTAACAGTATCTGCCAGGAGGTTACACTGCTACAATCTGGATGTTAAGCATTCAGCTTTATTCATTGGTGGTTCTAAATCCCTAATGAGGTCATGAAATTCACATTTATTCAGTGTACGTTAGAGGAGGAAGAGGAGATACTTGTCGACTGAAATGTTGGATCTGAATCACTGGTGCTTGGAACACTTTCTAACACATCAAGTTCACTTTCATCATGCTTCATATCACTGTCTGTCGAAATGTTAGGGGGGGGGGGATCAGGGACTGGCAATCCTTCTCAATGGACTATTGGGAAAATGACAGATGGTACCACAGGGTATTCAACATTCTTCGTATTAATTCCTTTCTTCAAACATCGTACCATACAGAAATAACAATTGGTGGTGGTTTGTTGGTTCACGCCGAACAATGGGCACATCAAAACGCATGGAAACTTCTCCCCCCAAGCATTCAGGGTGGATGAAGAAGTTGTTCACACGATTTATCCTGTTTATTTTTACACCCAAAGTACAACACATATGCCGTTTTCACTGCAAAAGCCAACGATCGCTTCCTGAAATTACAAATCTGATAGGCACATATATAATGAAGTTGTCCGTAAAAGTTACACAGGAGCAGGCCATTGCTGCACATTTAGTGGACGACAAAATTTATGTAAATAAATCTGTAAAAAAAAAATTAAGAAACAGGCGGCGTAATATGAACTTCTTCACACGATGCCACTTACAGGACTGAGGCCAATGGATTGAACCGGTTTTAACCGCTCGATCATGCGATACAAGACAACGACGGCCAGAAGTACTGGCGACGAGTTGATAGCAGCTTTATAAAGAACAACAGTGCCTGTTTTATTTCATGTACTGTAATTATAAGGTCTGATAGCATTATATGTAAAATGAAAACAGCGCAATTACACGAAACTATGAGTCGGAAGAGAATTTTAAGGGTGAATGTGGTGTTCAGCGACCCAAAATTTATAAAAGGTGGCTACTTTCATTTTGGTACAAACAAAAATTGTTGAACAGTGTTATTTATGCTTAAACAACTAATTTCCAAAGATTCAGTTGACTGTGAAGGGGGTGGGGGGAAGAGGACCAAATGGTAAAAAAAAAAAACGGGCTACAGACAAAAAATATGGACCTGCTGTGAGCCCTGCTTTTATTAACGGTTGGTTGCCATCCTTAACCTTATTTTCAAACACTTAAAAAAGAAAACTTTCTTTCAGGAGTAACGCAAAGACAACATCTAACACATGGCTTCCCTAAACTAAGTCTGGTGCTTGACCATAAAAAGTGTATCGATGTGTAACATTCCTTCCTCTCTCAACAATCAAGATGGCAGTGAAATCCACTGTCTCATGGCAAAAGTTAAAATTCCACACCAGGCATGTATAAATGTCAGATGAGTTTCCTTGCTTGTTTACCATTGAATAAGTTTCTCGCCTATTTACCATTCATATTTATGATTGTTTGAATATGGAGATATGCACCAAAACTAAAATGAATATCATGGGTGCCAACTTCTAGAAGTGAAAAATCCATAGCCAATCGCACGCGTGGGCAGGCCACCATTTTTTAATTACACAAAATCATACATAATTTATGAAAAAAGGACACAATGAAGAAATTAAGTATTTATTAAATTAATAATAATAGAGGATTAAACTGTATTAAACGCAATATTAATTCTTAGAATTTACAAATGCTGTAGTGCAAAATTTGGCATTTTCGAGAAATTTTTTGTCAAATACATTCTTGTAACATTTCACATGTTGTCTGCATTTAACTATTAGTAAATTTTCTAATGTGTCATCAGACATGGTTGACCTGAAGTCAGTTCTAATTTTCTTCACTTGACTGAAGACTCTTTCGCATGCTGCATTACTGTGAAGGATCATAAGTATTGACAGCACAACCTGAGAAAATCGTTTAAAGTTTAATTCACCAGTATCATTTATTATTTTACCTATGGCTGCCCATTGTGCATCAATGCTACCTTCATTACTCACAGTTTGTGGAACTTTGAAAGCCTGGTTGCTTGCTTCCTTTTTGGTTTTACGGCTCAAAGACTACAGTGGTCATGCTGCGCCGGGACCTACTGTTTTCCGAGGAATCCGAACCTCTTAAGGCCTAGGGAACCAAACCCCGGACTACAGTGAGCAGTGCGATCTTTATGAGATCTCTGAGTAAGCGTTCTTTTTGCACTGCTGGGAGTCGAACCCGGATTAGCCGCGCAATAGGAGAACGCGTTACCACACTGCGCCACCGCAGGGCTCAAAAGCCTGGAACTCACTGAATTCTGTTTGTAAAGCATCAACAGCTTCATCTTCTGTATTATTGAACAAAAGAACAGGAAATTTTTCTGTAAAATATTTTAAGCTGGAAAATGATGCATTATCGAATGCAATATATAATTCATTATGAAGACCGATAAAAAATCGAAATCCTTCCGGGTAAATCAGAAAGATTGGCACCTATTGAATATGTACCAAGAAAAATATATATTTAGAAGAAAAAAATTTAAAAAACGGTTGTTACGCCAACATATCGAATTGGCAAAAAACTGGCCCTTGGGCAACCCCCACTAATTTTTTACTGCAAGTTGTCTATTTCGAGCCTTCGAAGGACCCTGCTGCTGTGATAGAGCGGTCCAGTACATCAGAAATTAACGCATTAATAACACACTTAAGGACATGATGTCCAACATTCCCACAGACACAACGTCCGTAGTGTGTAGTTTCAAGTTGTGAAAAATGTAAATAAATTAATCATACAGTCCACTACATTGTTTTGAAACCTTGTTAATGAAATGAAGCTGAACCAGCGGACGTGCGATGCATCCTAACTACGGCCATCACAGTGACCAGACACAAGTAGAAGTGAAGGAATACAATGATCAAACAACAATATTTAAAAAAAAAATAAAAAAGAGAGAGATTTTAGAAATCTCCGAAAATCAGAAGATTTTGTTTTTCGACCAGAAGATTGATAATAAAAAGGGAAGCATTCCAGGTAAATTGGAAGGAATAGCACCTATGCTGTACTATATACAATCCTTATACTACTATACTATATACAATCATTATACTACTATACTACATACAATTATTATACTAACAGTACTTATACAATAATACTTAGTTCAAAACACTTACTAAATTTGCAGTGTGATCCATCGGCCGATTGGGCTGAATTCTGTGGATTGTGATACAAGTTTTGGAGCAAAACAGTCTAAAAAAAAGAAAAAAATTTAGAAACAAAAAACGGTTCAGCCACTAATTTAAAAAGTACTAATATTGATAACTTTAGGTCAGTGGTTCCCAACTCAATTTAAGCCGCGGACCACTTTTCCACTTCAATTGTACCCGCGGACCACTTTGAAAAATTCTCACGAGTTGAATGGCAGACCTTTATAAAAAAAAAGGGGGGGACAGAGTCGTTTTTTTGGGGGGATATGTTTGTAAAATTGTTCTTTGGTAAAAAAAAGGAATAATAAACAGAAAAAAAAATCTAATGATAATGCAGTCAAACCTCGTTAAGATGAACATGCTTAAGACGAATTACTTTTAATACGAACCGTTTTATGAAGTTCCGTCAGATTGTAAAATACTACAAATATACCATCAATTTCATTTTTATAATTAATAATTTTTATTCAATTATTTCTTTTAAATAATGACCCGTCTCATGGACCACTCGGAACTCTTTCGCAAACCACCAGTTGGGAACCACTGCTTTAGATCATGCCAGTTCATTCACGTATAACGACTGGATTCAATAGCACATACACAATCAATTCCGCTTAATTGGGCCAAATCTCAAGAAACGGAACTTAAACAAAGAAACTAATGGTAATTTACACTGCTTAACTGGGACAAAATTTAAGATTACAATTATTTGTATATGCATATTATGCTACAGGTAGTCACAAAAAAAAAATGTAGGCTATAAACAATTTAATATGATGTGATATTATATACAGTGCAAAAATTTCCCTTTTGCAAGCAATACAACTATGTTGCCCCTGTGGCAGAAATACGACAACATAGTCGCAGAAAATATATGTCCCCTAGCAGAAAGAATTTGGACTGCGACCTTTTTTTTTTATTTTTTAAAGCGATTTACGTTTATGATTGCGCAATTTGGGGAAACCCCTCCAAGCTTACCGTCAATAGTACCCTATATCATACACTTTGGATACAGCCCCCAAACATGGTTCAGGGTGGGGATCGGTTCAGAGAAATGCGAAAGCATATGTGGCAACCACAAAAGTATGGAAGCATGTGATGGTTCTTTCGATTTGTGTTTGCACGGTTTTGCATTAAGGGGGAACTATCGCAATTGTCTTCAGAAACGAAGTAAGATGTTTTCATCTGAAAAAGTAACTTGCTCATTGAGCGATTTAACCCTCTGACTGCTTATCCCACGATTTCCACGGGCAACATGAAAGTAACAAAATTTTCTTTTCGAGTGATTTTCGCAGGTATACAATTTTTTTATCTGCCAAAAAAAAAAGAAAAAAAAAGAGCAATCAGAGGGTTACCCCTTTTGAAAAAGAATTTAAATGTGCATTTCTCTCTACATCACCCGGGAGAAGATTTGATTTTTAAATCAAGGGATTCAAAAGATGTGAGAAAAGTTTTGTGACTACCCAAAAAGGAAACAACGTGCTACATAAAGAGGACGAACCCATTGACAAACGTCTCTTCTAGACTTGAACCAGAAGCTGTGCCTTTTTCAAAAACCCATGACGATATTTGGTTAAAAATATAATTTTGCTTAATACTAACAATAAAGTTTATACCCTGACACAGTGATGAGATTCTTCCATCTTTTGGCGGATTCAGTTTTTTTGCTTTTCTCAAAAAATTCTGCCTTTTGCAAAAAGTTTCCATTTTTCTTTTTAATTTCCTTTTCTAGCGAAACTTTTTTTTTCCAAAGAAAAAACCCCAGAATTGCTGCCTTCACCTTCTGTTTACGAAACCCCCCTCATTTGATAACGCAACTTCAATCATTGAACCTCACTTCTGCCCAACAAGCAAACTTGGAATTCGGAGCTAGTACGTAATTGCAAGTGGTCGCGATATACATATAATGCATAGGTGCCAACTTCTAGAAGTGAAAAATCTGTAGTCAATTGTGCATGCGTGGGCCGGCCATTTTTTAATTAAACAAAATCATACATAATTTATGAAAAAGAGCAAAATGAGGAAATTAAGTATTTATTAAATTAATAATAATAGAGGATTAAACAGTATTAAATGCAATATTAATTCTTAGAATTTACAAATGCTGTAGTGCAAGATTTTGTATTTGAGAAATTTTTTGTCAAATACATTCTCATAACATTTCACATGTCTGCATTAAATTTTCTAATGTGTCATCAGACATGGTTGACCTGAAGTCAGTTCTAATTTTCTTCACTTGACTGAAGACTCTCTCGCATGCTGCATTACTGTGAGGGATCGTAAGTATTGACAGCATAACCTGAGAAAGTCGTTTAAATTTTAATTCAGGAGTATAATTTTTTATTTTACCTATGGCCGCCCATTGTGCATCAAAGCTACCTTCATTACTCACAGTTTGTGGAACTTCTAAAACATGGAATTCAATGAATAATACTGTTTGTAAAATATCAACAGCTTCACCTTCTGTATTACTGAACAAAAGAACAGGAAATTTTTCTGTAAAATATTTTAAGCTGGAAAATGATGCATTTTCAAAATTCAATATTTGTGGAACCTCTGCCTGATGTAATACTTCTAACTCAAAAGGAAATTTATTGTGCATGTAGTCACATGCTGCTATGAAATAGCTTCTGACGTTTTCATAAAATTCATTTTTATCATGAATGTTAAAATCTTGGATTACTTTCAGTGTTCCATTTCCAATTAAGATATCAACATCATCTTTTTGATTACTCCTCTCATGATAGTGGACTTTCAAAATATTATTACATAATTTTGTGACGCTTGGTTTTATAAATTTCACTAGCATTTCTCTGTACAATTTTAAGAGAAGAGATTTTAGCATATGAATATGTGGTTCCGCAGACTGAAGTTGAGCATTTGCTTTTTTAAATACAGGCACAGTATAAGATAAAAATAAACAGAAAGCCTTATTGATATCTTCCGACAGAAAATAAAACAACCTTTCTTCACGAGACATGGAGTTTTCAGTTTTTTGTTTCTTAGAAATATCCACATAATTTTGAGCTTTCCTTTTTAATTTCTGTGATGCTTTTTTGCTGTTACGTTCTTTCACTTTATCTGCATTTTCAACCGAAACTTTGATAGAGGGAATAGTAAAGAAAGAAAGTGGGGTGATTTGATTCCTTTTCATGGCCTCTTCCTTAAAAAAACTGATCAAAGGTTGCCACTGCTGGATTATACGCTCTAAGCACTTTACAACAGACAACCAACGAGTGCTAACGTGTTTTAGTACCTTTTTTATATCAGTCTCATGAAATTCTTGAAGAATTTTCAACCTATCTTTTCTTTTCGAACTCTTTTGTAAGTAATAGTAAATGTCTACCAAAATTTCATCGATTTTAAATGGCAAACATGCAGCACTCTTTTCAGCTGCTAAGTTAATAAGGTGGCAGGAACAGCCCATAATTTCAATATTTTGGTGATGATTCTTTAACACCGCTGCTACACCTGCTTTTTTTCCTATCATAACAGGTGCATTATCACAGCTAAAGGCAACACAATTAGAAATTGGAAAGTTTTCAGATTGTAAAGCACTTACCAGAAGATTTCCAATATTTAACCCAGTAGCATCTTCTTTCAAAGATGGCATAGATAAAAGACAATTCACAATTTTTTCACATAAAGGATCGAAGAAAGTTACCACTATTGGATACAGCTTTGAATCAACATCGTTGCTTCCATCAGTTGCAATTGAAAATGGATAGCACCTTAAATTTTCAACAAGTGATGAGGATTCCTTTGCAGACATTTCTTTCATAATTGCAGAAGTTTTGGTCTTTGCAGATCCATATTGTTTTGCAATACTGCTGTCAGGAAACGTTTTCCGAAAGAGCATCCCCGTGTGATCGCTGCAATTCATTGGCAAATTATGTTCGATCAAAAACGATGTAAATAAACATTCAGCGTTAATCATGGAGGTATCGTTAAATGCAAAAAATTAAGGCTTGATACTATGATTAGACTCTACAGCCTTGAACGTCTCCTTATGTTCAACGGTCTCAGAATGCAAAGTAATATCGCGTTTACCACCATGAGTAATGCTTATGTCTTAACGGCAACACATGCAGAAAGCATATTTTGGCCCCAGTCTTGATTTTTGAATAAAATTAAACATCTTCATATATTTGGCTTTAAACGTTTGGTAGTACCTTTTATTAACGGTCGACATCGTTAACGTTGTTTTCAAAAACACCTAAAAACAAAACTTTCTTTCCAGAGCAAAGAAATACCAGATATGTCTAACACGTGGCTTCCCTACACAAAGTCACATGCTTGACCAAAACCTTAACGGTGTAGCGCATTCTTTCTTTCCTTCCCCAACAACTACAAATACAGATGCATGATTTCGTTGTGCAGGGGCATCACTCTACGTCATAGCTGGAGCTAAAATTCCACGTCACGAGCTGGTAGCTATGAAACCCTGAACAGTCACTTTTAAAACGAAGTCTATGAATTAAAATTGATTAGCTAATCATATAGGAGCCATTTATAACGAGCCTGCATTTAGTAGTTTCTATACGTGGTGAGAAAAATACGAATCGTGTTCGATAAAATGTAATAAAATTGAATCGTTTTTACAGAATAGCACTTTTTTCCTAATTATGTTAGTTGATCAGGAACAAGAAAGTCAATAACAATCATACTAAGTTTGTAACAATATTGAAATAATAAATCGGTTAATGGAAACGATTACATGCATGTTGAGGTTTGAAATACGACATCAACCTACTTGGCTAAAAGTGGGCTTGTTGTGAATCCGGGAGCAACGATCCCCATGTCGGCAAGCTCCAATTTTAAAATAAAAAGAACAATTGACTCTAAAAGAAAAGAGGAAGATAATCTTGGTCAAATATATTTACAATGTGATGTTACATACAAAGCAAAAGTACTGAAAAACAAATCAGTTATTTCCAATAAGGAAAAACGCAGTTTCACCATCAATTCTGAAAATGAACAAAGAATATGAAATCATGTTATAAACACTTTCAATCAGATTATGCAGGGTGTATGAAAAAATCCGAAAATTTTTAAGAGGTGGTACATGTCAAAACAAACTATTTTCATTATAGTTTTTGTGGTCGGAAGTAAAATACAAAGATGCGAGCATGTTTGGAAACACCTGCTCCACCCGATGTTAAATTATCATGTATTATTGTATTTTGCCTGCACCCGCCAATTTGGCACATGTAGCTTTATGAAGAATATGAGTTGTAACTGGTAATTTATTCCCGTGTTTTGTAACAGGGTGTCTACTAAAAATAAGAAACCCAGTTCCTTGACCTTTTCTTGACTATTTTTATACATCATTTGACCTTAAAAAAAAAAAGTTTCTCAACTTTTTTTTTTTATAACTGATGAAATAGCTAAATAAAAAATAGATAAAAACCCTAAATATTGTCAAATTATGATGATAGCTGAAAATCACTAAAGATGGCCAAGTGATTACAAAAATAGCTGAAAATAACCAAACCAGTAAAAAAAAGTTAAGGTATCATATGAAAATTACAATTCAATAGACGAATAAAATGGGGGAAAAAAAAAAAAAGGCATAACCATGACCTATAACGATTTAGTGACCTTTTCTTAACAGGGTGCCTATTGAAAAAAAGAAAGCCAATTCCTTGACCTTTTCTTGTACATTTCTTAGCCTTAAAAAAGTTTCTCAACTTTTTTTTTTTTTTACAACTGATAAAATAGCCATATAAAAAATAGCTAAAAATCACTAAAATATGGCCAAGTTATGACAAAAATAGCTGAATATAACTGACCCAGTAAAAAATTGTTAAAATATCGTACAAAAATTACAATTCAACGCAAGCGCAAAATTAAAAAAATGGGCATAACTATGACCTGGGGGTCATTCCACATCAAATCACCCAAGCTCACAACCAGACCATTTCAGATTTTTATAAAATTTGGCTCATTTGTTCAACTTGCAGAGAAATTAATAAATGCCCAATAATTAGTCCCTATTGCTATTAGTTTCTGAAATATACAACTTTGAAAATGGGTTTATAGTTCAAATTTTAGCCTTTCTTGTACGAAAAATTTTCTCATAACTTCCATTCTAATTAATGTAAAGACTTGATATTTGTATCTTTAGAAAGTGCTTAATGTGTGCTTTCTTATGAAATGCCACATGAACATATATTTCCAATTGTTTTTTATTTTCAAGGTCAACACCTTTGACTTTATATATCTCAAAGGGTACCTCAATTTTTTTTTAAAAAATACCTATGTTATTCTTCCATTTATTTCCCACTGTATCTGAAAATGTCATTCTGGGACCGCCAGGGGATATCGAGTAATTAATTTAAACATACTGTGCATGTACCCATTTTCATTCAAAAATTATATAATGCACTTGTTTTCTGCCATTATGTGTATTTTAATTTTTTTTAGAAAATTATATGTTATTTTTCCATTTATTTTCTACAATATCTGAGAAACTCATTCTAGAACCGCCATGCACTACTTGAATATTAGAATTAGAAATTACATTTTTATACCAAAAATGACCTTGCATGCACATTTCTTAAAAAAAAAAAATACTTACAGATCTTGGCAAATAGGTTTTGGGTTGCGATCGGAGTCCTAAACGTGTTTTGTTAAAAAGAGTTTTACATATTTTTTACTGATATTATTTACTCATTTCACATAAGTAGAACATTCTCCGAGGGGAGGGGGGGTATGTAGTAGGATGGACATTTCAATAGAATTTTCTGGAGAACAGGGGAAAGGCAAATCTGTGCTTAACTTTATTATCTATTATTTCCACTCACTAACAATTTAACTACAGCAACTATGGATGTTTGTTTTGTGGTTTTACGGCTCAAGGACTATAATGGTCATGCTGTGCCAGGACCTATTGTTTTCCGAGGAATCCGAACCTCTGGACCTACAATTTTCCGAGGAATCCGAACCTCTTAAGGCCTAGAGAACCAAACCCCAGACTACAGTGAGCAGTGCGATCTTTATGTGATCTCTGAGTAACTGTTGGGAGTCAAACCCAGATTAACAGTACACTAGGTGAACACGTTACCACACTGTGCCACCGCAGGACCATGGATGTTTCACACCAATTCTTCAGTTAACAGATGGCTGTCCATGTGGGTTTGGTCATTAAAGTTATTCACTAGTCACGTGTCAAGAAGGGATGGGTTTGGGACTCAAATCCTTAAGGAGGGGAGAAGAGAAGAGCAAATAATGCTTAAAGACTAATTAAAATAGTTCAGATTTTGTAGACTAAAGACTTTGATACTCAGTTTTCGGCATTTCAGTTATATGCTTTATTCTGGGGATTTTTGAGGGAATCGCTTAAAAGATGGAGGCTTCTGAGTTGAAAGAAATTGGAATAGCCAGTGTATATTGCAACCCATTCAGTGAACCAGGTCATTCAAATGTCAGAAATTTTTAAGGAATGTTCTTCCTTGGATGGTAAAAAAAAAAAATTCCATTTTGAGAGGGAGAAATATGATTTGTGATAAATGTCCGAAGAAGCTGCAGTTAATAAAAAGTTAAGAAAGTGAGAACGAATCTCCAGTTGCTATAGAAGGCACAAGTGTAACTTCTGCTAAGAAACACGAGATAGTTGCCAAATGTGGTGATCAGACATCATATACTTCCGATTATAAAGGAGAAACAGCAATATCTCATTTAAATGAGAGCTTGAAAAATATTTAGGAAACACCAATAAAAAAGAAAAGACTTGCTGCACTATAATATCCAAGAGCTAAACTAAAAAAATAATAAGCAAAGCTTTAAAACGAAAAGTGATTACTATTCCTGACAGTGATTCACTTTCTGATTCAGCTGAATTGGAGATAATTTCTCAGTTAAATCAAAAATACAAGAACACTAACAAATTAAGTTTATAAGCACAAATTTTAACTGTTTTGCCTAAGAGCTGGTCTGCTAAAAAGAAAAAGAATTTGGAGCCAGTTATTACATGAAGAAAGCTAAGCAACTCATCCAAGAAAGGGGAATTCTAGCATCTCCCAACCCAAAATCAAGTAAGACCGTGAGTTAAGAAACAGCCTTATGCAAACATTTTTATACCAATGATCACATAAGTAGGATAATGCCAGGAAAAAAAGACTTTGTCTCAATGAAGGTTGATGGAGAGAAGACACACATACAGGAAAGACTGGTACTGGTAATGTAAATGAAGCATTTAAGCTCTTCACAGATGAGTACCCAAAACTTAAAATTGGATTTTCCAAATTTGTGGAACTTAGACCAAAAAACTGCATTTTGACAGAAAATTGCTCCCAAACTTAAGGAATTTAGAAAATACACCAAAATGCTTTTTTCATGAAAATAGCATACAAACAATAACATTGGTTAATGTTGATTGCTCAGTTCTCGAAACTTTGTCTACTAATTGTAATGACTTCGTTGAGGATTATGCAATGACTGACAACTTTAGTGAATGAAACTGTTTCTTTGACTTCATAATTTAACGAAGTCCGTAAGATGTAATTTTTTTTCTCTTTCCATATGCTTTTAGTTTTCCTCTCTTTTTTAAGTTATCCTAAGCCATATGTTCAACTACATCACACTGATTTTTACCTATTAGAATCTTCAATACTGTGATACAGCAGTTCAAATATAATCCCCTTATTGTGTATTAAAAAATGTAAAGCCATGCTTATTGTTTACTATTAAACGACTTCCATTAAACCCACTTTTTTAAACCTAATGACCGAAAACTAGTGCATTAAACAATTTTTAAATGAGAACGGGTGCGAGCACAGTATGTTTAAATTAATTATTCGGTATCCCACGGCTGTCCCAGAATGAGATTCGCAGACATTGTAGAAAATAAATGGAAAAATAACATATACATTTTTTTAAAAAATTAAAATACCTTTTTTTTTTGAGATATGTAAGGTCAAATGCATTGACCTTGAAAATAAAAATTTGAAATATATATTCATGTGGCATATCATAAGAAAGCCCACATTAAATACTTTCTAAAGATACTAATATTGAGTCTCTATATTAATTAGGACGAAAGTTATGAGAAAATTTGTCATATAGGAAATGCTAAAATTTGAGCTATCAACCCATTTTCAAAGTCGTGTATTTCGGAAACTAATAGCAATAGGGACTAATTAGTGGGCATTGATTCATTTCTCTGCAAGTGGAACAAATAAGCCAAATTTCATAAAAATCTGAAATGGTCAGGGTGAAAATCCCATTTTTTTTTGATTGATTTGACCTTGAATGACCCAACTACAATATCTATTTAATGACCTTTTCTTGACTTCCGTGCTCTTTTTCATATTTCTTGACCTTTCCTTGACTTCAATGATTTTCATGAAAACAGACACCCTGTGTAAGCTACGTGTGTAAAATCAGCAAGATTTAACAATACGTAATGACACTTAAATGTTGGCAGAGAAGGCATTTCGAAACGTGCTAGCACCTTCACATTTCAGATCATGTATTCTACGATTTTTATCATTTTTTGAAGTGTATTACCATCTCTTAAAGTATATTCCATCCGTTTTTAAACACCTGTGTATTGGAAAAGTCCCCACTATTGTAGTGCCTTGTAATAATGTCATCATTTGTAGACTGCAATTTAATTTGATAAAATATTAGAACAAGGCACCACCACCAATAAAATGATTTGGAGAGTTTTCCTTGTTTTTGGCAACTTCTGTTGATAACTGACGGAGTTGCCACTTGCAGCGTTTTTACTCTGTACAGACAAGTTTATTTCATACAACCTATTCACCATGTGTGCACAAGTGTACATTGCAGAAGCAAACGAACTTTTTTTTTATCCATTCGGCTCAGTGTCTGTTACGTATATATTAGATTAATAATTCTCTGAAAATTTTTCGACACTAATTTTTCCAAATCAGTAAAGGGTAAGTGGGAGGAGATCCCCAACACCACCCTGCTTTGGCTAAGATATCTGCAATATAAAAGTTATATTTTCGAAACCTATACAGGGCAACAACAATAAGTTTTAAGAGCCGCAACAAGTCTTTTTACATCTTTATTAATCATCTGATTAATTGTGACTTAACAGCTCCTTTTATCATTCATATCATTTACATGACCTGCAAGTTATATGAATGATTCCAAGCTATCCACCTGACTTTTCTATTTTCTATTGCCAGGTATTCGTGGCTTCACAGTGTTTATGTATTCCTTTAGCCAAGCACCTCGTCTGTAATGATTTCTAAAATATTTCTAAACAGATACCCTATGCTTTATAACGGACTTAAAAAATATGTGGTTCATTGACTTATCCAAGTGGTCATAGACCACAGAGGCTTTTTTTTTATAGCCCATCTATCAGTCTTATTGCTTTTTATTTTATAGCTAAAGGTTTAAAAGGTGAAGAAGGTAAATAAGATGAAATAGACCAAGTAAGTTAAATAATATGGCCTTCAAAAGATGTTTTTTAACGAATCCTTGATTTACTCTGAGTATTTTTTAATTATTTTAACATACTTTAATTATTACCGCTTCCTCTTTGTGATGCCGCCTCCACACATACTCTGCGGAGTATGAGTCAAACAACTTTTCAGTGCCGACACTGCGATGCTCCACTTTCTCCTCATCTCCCCTTTTTCCCTCCTCTAACCTCTTCCTCCCATACCTCCTCGAACTGCTTTCTTCCATATCTCATCTAACCTCTTCCTCCTATACCCCCACTCCATCCCAAACATATTATCAACTCCCATCCGTTACAGAAACATTTAAATGTTTGCACGCTCCAACTCACAAACCACCACCGGCATGAATGAACGCTACAACACTATAATACAACTACCACACGCATTTTCAACACTCCACAAAACTTTCTCTCCATTTTAAGAGTATGGCATCAGTTTTGGCGATAAAACAGGGGATACATCTGTAGTTTTACCAAAGAAAAAATGATCAGCGTCTATTTGCGTAATAATTTTTCACTTTGTTAGTCCAGGGGGGGCGCCCGGGCCCCCTACGTGGGTGCGTCACTGTTTGATAATTATCGGTAGGCTATAAAAGACAAAATGCCCGTGTTTACACAAAGTAGGGTAAAATCAATTCGCTGTTTTCTCAATAATGGTCTGCCTTTTTAACAATAAATCATACAGTAATCAAAATGCAGTCACAAAAATTCTAAATCAATTCGCAAACTCTTTATAAAGAGCAGCCTTTCACAATACATCATACACCTCAAATGTACCCAAAAACGCCAAATCAATCCGTGATCTTCTCAATAATGGCCGGCCTTCCACAATACATCATGTGGAAATACAACCCAAATGGACATTCGCCATACCATCCATAATGGCCGGCTTTCCACAATACATCATACAACCCAAATGCACATAAAAGCGCGAAATCAATTCCAGTATTGAAAGCAGACAATATAACAAACTAAACTGAACATTATAGATATTTAAATATGAAAAAAAAATACATACTTATCTTTTTCAGTACCAAAAATTGAAGCAAGATATTCCGCCATGTCTAACAACAACAGCAGCTATTCATCAGGTTGAGTAGAGTTATTAAACATTTTCAAAACTTAAAAGCATGGAGGTAGAAGGAACACACGTGCCAAATCTGTGGAATTGAAGCCGGTTTACATGGTGCTTACCCAATAAGGCGGTGCTTAGTTTCTTCCATCATTCAATCCATTTTCAGCGGCCACCCTTCCCAATGAAACCCTTGCACAATCCTCCTCCTCCTCCAATCCATTTTCAGGCATTCAATCAACAAGCTAGGAGCCCTAGAGTGCGCCTGCTTGCTTTGTACTTCGAGTATTGAACTGACAGGAGGGAGGGAGCAAGGGGCCGTGGTTAGTGAGTAAATATTATTGGGTCGGGTGTGAAGATAGTGGGATGCAGGGAAGGGAGAGGTTTCTGCGGTTTACCATTACCAAGATGGCTGTCAAGCTGTTCCACTGCTTTTACTCCACCTTCTCTTCCCCACTTGATTCCCGCGTTCTCCGGATGACGGCGACCAGCTTGTTTTTAATGAATTGACTACTTTTTAACATAACAAAAAGTATTAACACACAAAAAAAAGGTGTAATGATATTTAACAATGTACAGTCAAATCCCGCTTTAACGAACCCGGCTTGTAACGAATCTTCGTATGTAACGAATTTTTTGATGCCGTCCAATTTCCTCTACTTATAACGTTATTTTATACGATGATAGCGAACCTCCAGACGCATGAAAATAGAATATAAGGAACTTTATCAATGTATGCGACTGAAAAAAAGATATTTTGGGTGAGGGGGTATATGCAGAAAGCTAATAAGGGGTTATAGGCTCGATGGGGGTTACAAATTACAACGCTGGCATATTCCTATGTTAAATATACAAAATTTCATTGCAATGGGGGTTACAACCCCCCAGAACCCACATGGCGTCTCTGGCTACGCCAGGGGGATATTTTGCTAGGTTATTATGGCAGAAATAAATATTTTTATGTTATTGCACCTGTTCTTTTACCTATCAATTTTAATTTTCTGTACCAAAAATGATCATTCGTAATTGTAAATGTGCATTTTACAGGGAAGTACTGTATTTCGAGGGAAGGGCCTAAACCAATGCTTCCCAAACTATCGGGCGTGGGCCGAATTTTTGCATAGCGCGAAATGTTTTTTAAGTATGCATATTTTCATTTTTTAAAAATGGAAAACGGATTTTTAAAAAAAAATTGTAATTTCTGTAGAAGCCAAGCAAGCTTCCTGGATTTTTTCCTTATATGCAGTGGTGGGGAGGCCCATCTCCCGGATACGTTCCTGGTTAGAAGTAGGCGAGGCGCGAAAGATCGACGTTCTCAAAATTGGGTCGCGGATTCAAAAGTTTGGGAACCGCTGGTCTACACCATGATGTTTATGCTAAGTAATGTATAGTCGTATATAATTATCGATCGCATGGTGAAACTCTAAAAAAAGTTTAACGTCACATGATAATAATTATACTTAATACCTAATATGTTTTTTTTTATTAGAATTATTATTCACGTCTCTTGGTAGGTGCAACAATGATAATCGTTTTTTTAAGATATTCTGAGAAATCATACTTTTTTTTTGTCGGATCGGATATAGTGAACCAAATGTTCCGCCGTCCTTTGTGGTTCGCTATAACGGAGTACGACTGTACTGTAAAGAAAATAAAGTTTGCCAGATCCACTTATTTTTTGCAAATTTTTTTAAAATCGTTTTGATTGATTGATTGATTGTTTGGCTTTTTTATGGCGCAAGAGCATCTGGGCTATACTGCGCCAAAAAAAAAAGTCGTTTTGAATTAGTCAATTTTCATATTTTTTTATGAAAAAAAAATCGTTTTGAATTAGTCAATTTTCATATTTTTTACCATTGCAGAAGTTTGAGAATTTTGTGACTAAATTATTACTTTAAGAACATCAAATATTTAGCATAAAGAGGCAAAGCTCTTCCTTTCGAAAAAAAAATTGTACCTTTTTTTTTCGAGATAAAGGGTATTTTCTATCTACTGACATCTTTATGTAACGTCACCAATATGAGTTTTTATAATGACAATCAGTACCGCGAAAAAAGGGTCTCTAAGAAACAGTTTGGCTACTTTT
>QLNU02015359.1:1663628-1673744 GCA_006491805.2 Dysdera silvatica | reverse complement strand
GAACTTATTTTGACGATAGCACAAAGGTCCCAGCCAAAATGTTAATACCACATCATCAATGTAGCAATGGTATATCATGGCATAGACATGTCAACTTACATAACCATAGGGTATAGTTTGTATTGATTTCATTTTAAATATATTAGTGTGCAACATATTACTGAATTAGTTATATTAAATCTGAAGGCATTGCTCATAAGCTTGCCTTGTAACTTCGTATGTTGCAACAAATTTTTAACACATGAATTCTGGCAAAACGACATATCTGATGATTGACAAATTAATTTACATGAAATGTTTATTTAATTCAAATAATGAAAATCGGTGTTTATTTTCATGAAAAAGATATTCCTGTTTATTATCATAAAATAATATGCTTAACTGGGACTGTTTCTGATTGCCTGTGTTGAATAGAACTATTGCTACCGCCACAAGTGCTATTATGGCCACAAGATAGTAGTCTTATAGTCATTGCTGCCTGCATACACTTTCCCAAGCCAGTCCTGTGCTTAACTTCAGATGAACTGCATGGATTTGAAAGACTTTGGAGACATTTTAAATATGGAAATTTTTACATAAATTTCATAGTTATTATGATTCCCATGCAAAAGAATTTTTGATGCTCCACGATAAAAATTCAAACTGATTTTTTTATTATTTTCTAATTCATGAAAAAAAAAAACTGGAAGAGAAAAAACTCAAATATACACTCAGGCTGAACTTAAACCAGTGACCTTTGCTTGTTTGAGTTTTATAGTGAATGGACAGTAAGGATCATGCAGCACCGGGACATACAGTTTTCCAAGGAATCCAAACCTATTAGAGTTCAAGGAATTAACTTTTAGACTAGTCCAGCGGTCAGTCGATAAGTGGTTTTTTTGGGGTTTTTTTTTGGTGCAGTTGGGAGTTAAAGAGTGACCTTTGCATTCTCACCCCTTACTGGTCAGAACATTTGGATAAAAGTTCGCATCATGGTATGTCAAACTAATTCCTGTGATCATCTCACAATATTCTCTCCTCCTCTTTAATCAGGGGTACTTTTCAATTCTAAATGAACATAAGATGATGGCACAAGTTGATCATCTCTAATCCAAAATGCAAAGCTTTTTTGAATGCCGATGCATACATAATGCCATATATGTGGAAATCCCACAATTGTTGACCAAATGGGATGGGTAGCAGTCGAAACGACGCAGGTATTTTACACATTCTCAGATAAGATACAGAAATTGTCCCAAATTTGAGCACAGTTTTTCACTGCATTACCGGCATGTTGTATTTTTTACTGCTAAGTACTCACCTGTGAATAAGTGTGCTTTGCTTTCTGATGGTTCAATGTACACAAATTTCATTTCATGCACAAAATTATTAACAGTATTGTATATAATTACCATCAGGTTAGGTACCTAAGATTTATATGACACATAAATGAATTTCACAGTAAGACTTGGGTTCCATCCCCATGGTATCTCATTACTCATTATGTATATGGAAATGTTCTAAAATGCGAAGCACTTACAGTCCAAAGCATTTCAGATAAAGAATGCTTAACCTACATACGAAATTTAAGCAGAATCCTTTATCAAAATTGTAATTTGAATATAGGTTTGAAAGGTGCACGTAATAATCTTGGCAAAATAAAACGTGGAGCATCTAATGGTTAAAGGCCTGAGGTATAGTTATACAATAATGAATGAATGTCTTATTGCACATGATTTGAAAGATTAAATGACTCTCGAAGTACTTCATTCAGAATTAAAAAACACTGACATTTTATGCAAAATACACTACTAAAAGTTATTCATTCATACAAATATAAACCAAATTGAAATTTGTAGTTTAAAAGTTACTAGTTATATTTATGTTCATTACTTTTTTAAAAGAGAATATATACACGTGCATTTTTGCAAGGAAATGCCAGCATATAAATTCACATATGTTGTTATAAAATTATCAACAAGTTATAATTTTATGTAACATCATATTCAACCATTATCTATCCACTGCTGGATAATACTCTTCCTAAAGCAGACAGACTTCTGGCATGGTCATTAATAATGTTATTATCTATAATATCACGATCATTAAAAGTCTTACTTCATTGCTTTTCAACCTTACAGATCATTTAAAATGATCTGTAAGGTTGGAAAGAAATGAAGCAAGACTTGAAGATAATGACGTTACAGGAAATTACATTATTATTAACCATGGAAGGTTCACTAAGTACCCTCTTTATGTGTCAGTTCCGGGCGATCCATTTCCATGTTATCTGAACTTATTTTCCCATTTCATAAAACCATCATCGGAGGATGTAGTGATAGTGTAGTCTTTAACAGAATTTTGGTTGCCAATTGTTTATCAGTTTTTAGAATATGTCTTGAGTCCAGTGTTATTTAAGTCTTTCACTTTAACAATAAGGTCCTCGGTCTTTATTTGATGTTTCACGCAAGTGCAGTCGAGGTTAATGCAAAGCTGAAGGAACCGTAAACCGAGATTGAATTATCTAAATTATGGTACACTACGCTGTATTTCTTTTTCGATCTCTCCTAGTTATTCCAAGCATGCACCTCTCCATGCTCCTTTGCGTTGCGTGAAATTTCTGCATTCCTTTCTTTCTTTGTTCAACTCAAAGTTTCTGAATCATATTATTGTTTTATGGAACAAGTACAGCAAAGGTCATGTTGCACCAGTACCTTTAGTTTTCTGAAGAACTCAAGACCTAAGAAACTAAGCCAAAAATTAATTGTAATTCATAAGAAATAATTGGTAGTATAAACTGGTTAAAGACTTTTGACTTTTTTTTAAACTTCTGAAGCATAAAGAAATTTTCCCACAAAAGTAAAATATTCTTCAAAATACACTCCATCTAAGTTTTAACTATGAGCTGGGAAGTTACTTCATAATATTGTTTTTCATTGATATTAATTAATCACAGCAAAAAGTAATGGATAATGATTGAAAATGACGTAAATTTATGAAAATTCACATATTTCTTTGTGCAAAAAAATAATTTTTATGGCATTACTTTCAAAATTAAGTTTTCGCACAAATATGCCTGTATTTTATCAGTTTAAAGCGATTCTTATAGTCTAAATACAGTAAAAGCTACAATATGAGCAGGATGCAAACACTTCTTTCAATACTTCGATGAACAGAAATATGTTTGATTTTTCAAAAGTTCAGAATCACAAGTATTTGCACATGATGTCGGTTTGAGGTATATACTATTGCTTTGCCATTTTTTCTTTATATTTAATGTCGCTCTCTGTGACAAGTCTATTTAACGTCGATGGACTGTAGCCTAATAAATTTTTCAAGTCACAAACAAATTTATATACGAATCTCTTTCCATGGACCTAAAATGAAAAATTAACAAAATGAAAAATAATTAGAAGACAAGACGCTTGGTTCCATTGGCTTTATTCCAATATCGCAATGTTAGAAAGTATCAATAATAACTAGATTAATAAATGTTATTTTGCTGACTTATGGCAGGTGAAGCCGGCCTTATCTATTTGAAAGGGTTATTCAAATTTTGGTTCCTACATTTCTCAGAAATGGACAAATTTTGATGACATTTGAAATATTTTCGGTAATACTTTAACAAGTGTATTTTTTGATTCTGTAAGTAAGAAGAGTTTAAGGCAAAATGTAACTTTTTTTTTTGTATAACTTGCTGAATTTTTTTCATACTTCTATTTACTTCATATTAAAATCCCCCCCACCCTGTTGAAGGTCTTAACTAAGCCTTGTTTAATGTTGATAAATAGGTAAACATTTTTACATGAGCTTTTACATAGAAAAGATAGTCGAATTCCCCATTCAGTTTCATATGAACTTCAGCATACCCTGACATTCATAGAAAAAGTTTCAGAATCAACGGAATTTTTTACGAAATTTTTTTTTTTTTTACAACCTCCTCCGCAAATGCATTTTCTTTAAATTCAAAAAAATTTTAAGGGAAAAACAAACAAGTTATTACCTTTGCAATCATCTCCCCATCATAGTAATACCTCAATGCTCGGCTTAGCTTTTCGTAATTCATTGTGGGTTTGTTTTTCCGCTGACCCCACATCTGAGCCACAATCTCTGGATTAATTAGTTTAAACTCGCCTTCATCACCAATCCACTGGATGTGATCTCTGTGTTCTCGGTCTGTTAGAAGCTCAAGTAAAAACTGCCAAAGTTGTATCTGTCCACTGCCACCTGTAACAAAGACCATTTGGTTATAAAATACATGTATTATTAAGAACGGTTTCAATTTGTAACTGAATTTACGGATAAGAGGTCTAGCATTTGCACTGTTGACCAGGATTAATGCTTTTGCTTCTACATCCATGAACACTAAACCCATAGCTGTAAATGCAAAAAGTAATGTAACTTGTCTCTATCTCTCTCTAATAACAAAGTGTGCTACTTTATAAGATTTAGACAACACATAATTTTAACAGATTGTAGTTTACTTTCCCAGACTACACGATGATTCTTTGGGACAGGGACAATGACCTGAAATGACCTCTGAATTATGATATATTTGAACACAACTGTGAATCATGATACATTCACACATAACTAAGATGGAAATCAAGCCCAGGCCTGTGGGCTTTAAGACAACTAGGACACATGGTATCTGAGATGGAACTAATAGCTTAGCATAATGTCCAAATCATGATACATTTACATACAACCAAGCTAAGAATTGACCCCAACCCTGTGGACTTTAAGATAGCTAGGGAACATGCTACCTGAGATCAGAGCTTAAATTGGGTGACAACCTAGCGGAGCATGGCTCCGGAACTTCTTCATTTTTGGCGATTATTTAAATATTAGCCGGAGCCCCTCCAGGGTCATGAATTGCCAAAAAAGGTCATGAAAAAGTAATGAATTTGAGATTAAGGTCAAGCATTTTGTTGTCCAGAAAAATGGACATAAACAATTGATATGATTTATCGATTCTTTTGCAGCCATTCAATTTTTTAATCGATTTATCATAATATTAGGGCTCCTGCACTTTTTTTTTGTTAGAAATTAAGCCCCGCTTGAGATGTGATCGATAGCTTCAATCAATCAGAACCTGCACTTTACCACTCAGTACAGCAGTGAGCAGCAGAAAACAAAGAAAATTCAGAGCAAATTATGATATATTTATGACATTCTTGAAAACATTTGGATAATGAAACCTTTGTCAGATAAAAACTCAAAAAGCGGTTTGACAAAGCCCAACATGTTCTTATACCTCCCCACAAAAAAAGGTTTACCAAAGGACAAAAATAATTAATTAGAAAGAAAAATAAGTGCCATTATTTAATATAAAGGCCTTAAACGAATGTTTACACGTATAAAAGGAACCAGGTCACTTCAGAGTACAGTACAATCTCGTTAATCTGAACCACACTAATTCGAAAATCCAGTTAATCAAAATTTTTTTTTAATTTTACAAAGAAAAATTATTTCGCTCAGCTTACAAATATGATAACAAAAAATGCAGTGTTTTATAGTATGTACATAAAATAATTAATTGTGTGATATGTTCATAAAATCAGTAAATTTCTTTTGTTGTAATGAAGAAAACTTGTTGGCTGATGCAATATTCTGCCACTGTTATGGACATGAACATGGCATTAACAGGTGCAGGAACGTGGTCCTGCACTCTTGGAAGAACCATCCAGTGTGTGCCCTTAGTTACGAACATATTTTTTCTTGTGAGTTATTTCAGCTGATTTTACATTCTTCTCTGCTTGGGTCTTCCTTGCCACCCCCCCCCTAGGTATGGCCCTGAACAGGTGTGATGACGGTTTGTTTCTCCATGTATCGTAAGCTGAGGTCCAACGTTGCATTTGCATGGAACACTGGCTGCTCCTCATCGCCACAGCCATCATTATTTTCTTCCTCATCCCTTTGCTGAATAACAGCCACCTCACCAGTTAAATTTTCATATGTTCCATCATCTACTACCATCCACTTACTAACATCAGTTTGATTAGATACTTCGCACACAGGAATACATTGAACAAATTGAGGTAGATTTTGTGTTCCACTTTCCTGATCTGGAATTCCAATGTAGACGAAAGTAGGCCATATTTTTTTCAAAGATTTGTTCATGAGCTGTTCAATTACACAGTTCCACAAATCAGTAGCCCAATATACCACACCCTTAGTGTTTACTTTTGTAATTTTTTAAAGAATGGAATATGTACTGTCGTTATTATCTTAATTAATTATTATTAGTTTTATATTTTGCAAGACTACCTAATCTATTAGCTGCAATAAAGTAAGAACGGATCCAGGATGTCATTGCGGGGGCAGGGGACGGTTTTACGGGCCCTCACCAGGAAAAGTTTTAGTTTTGGACTATTAAATAGTTTAGGTAAATGTTTTTATATTACTAGCCTTCCTTTATACCAAGGTTTTCCAATATTCGGTCCGCAAACAATGTTAATTCTGCCCGCCTACAACTGTTTGAAATAAAAAAAATTTTCAAACAAAAATTTTAGATATTTTTTTTCAGAAATAAGGAAAAATTTTGGGGACAGGAGAGGTGACCCCTTTCTACATCGCAAGAGCACAAACAAATAACTGGAAAAAACTCTAAAGGGAGACTTAAATGTAAGGTACATTTTTTTTTTCTTTTTTTAAGAAACCGCTGGCTTATAAGATCCGTGAAAATTCTTTAAGTGGCCCACTACACAAAAAGGTTGGACAACCCTGCTTTATACTCACCAAAATATTTAATTTACGACAATGAATTAAAGCTGGGCTTTTCTTTAATTAAACTATATGGTTTAGGGCAGATTATAGTCAAGTATGACAGAAGGATAACCTAGTAAAGGAGACATATACAATAACCAAAATCATAATTTACAATGTAATTAATAGAACAAGTTTAAATTTAAACTACAAAAACATCGTAATTATTTTACTTTTTTTATAACAAGCAACTTTTTAAAAAACTTGAAGTTTATAGTGCAAAGTCGAGCCATCTTGGTTTCTTTGAAAATTTGTCAATCACTTTATTTACATCAATATGAATGTCTCTGTGGGTGTGTATTAAAAGTCTCTCTTCTGTCATCCGCGTTCGAAGCCAAGTTTGACGGCGCTTCAAGGATAAAAAACTACGTTCTGCTGAAGTAACCCTTACTGAAAACGTAGTTTGAAAGGCGAGTAGCTTGTAGATTCGTGGAAAAACGTCTTGATCGCATTTCTCCAAGGCTTGGAGACTTTGGTGTAAGATTTTAGTTTATTACGGTAGTAACAAACAACACATAAAATATTCTTCATCAACTTTATTTTTCCCCCATTTAACCCTGCCTGGGGGGAGAAGGGCGATCGTCCCCTCGCTATATCCGCCAGTGCAATAAAGATGTAATGTTTGAAGGGAGGAAAACCGCCTTGATTTCCCCATATATTAGTTCACTCATATTTGGATGAGATGGGGATGTGTGTGTGTGTGTGCTGAAAATTCAGAGCAATACTTGAACTGGTAAATAATTTTCTTTGTTGAAACAAGTAACAACGACTGACAAGACATAAACAGCACAGAGTATGTTGCCAACCAACTGAAATTTCCCATAGAGTAAAGGGAAACTTCCTGTGTGCCCACCCGTTGTCTGCTACGCATTCATACCAAAACACACATATCAAACCATTTACATAAGAAATATATAAAAAGAGAGAGAGAAAGAGTACCTGCCATACTTGGGCAGCCATCACAAATGACCCGTGGATTATGACTATTTGCCTTCACAGGCCGACCTTTTGTTTTGCCTGCGATTTTGTTTGTAGAACTGACTTCTTCTTCAGCCTGTGGTACGGCAGCCGGCTGCTGCACTACAGCTGTGAAAAAATAACACAGGACCAGTGGGTTACATTAGGATAGAATGCAGTAGCTTATAACAGTAACTATCCTAACATTGCAACATTAGCCTTACCAGCTATTTTACACTTTCGAAGCAACTCGATGTGAGTCCAGAAAACATCACTCGGATCGCAAGGAACTTTTTGGATAAACTCCTCATGGGTGATGAGCATCAGTTCCTGCCCACTGAGAGTCCAATCATTGATGTCTATACTTGAATTTCTGAAAGTGTTCATGGCCCACCTGATCCAACATTTGATGTCCTTTTCCGTCCAAGAAGCAGGATCTAAGAAGAACATAGCAAAATAAGAACTTAAAGGAACATTCGTTTAGGCTTCAAACACTAAAATGTTCTAGTTTTTAAGTTATTAAAAGTCAGGATGCCATTACGGAATAAAAACTGTCTGTTTTTGTGATAATCATATTGCTATTTTTAGGACTAAGACTATATATATATATATTGAATTGAATAGTTATTCAATAAGTTTTAAATAAACCCGTATATTCAAAATAAACAAATTGTTTCTTTGCACTCATTATTTTGAATATACGGATTTATTTAAACTTAAACTTATATATTTTTACTAGTTAATAATTAAGTGTTTATCTTGAGTGTGACATATTCATGTAAAACTTTTTACAATTTTTGGTATAAGTAATGAGTTTTCTCACTTCATCATCTTCTCTATTCATGTTAATTGAACCTTTACACTTTAATCACTTTCAATACCTCTATCTACTTGTTGTAAGTTTGCTTTTGGGCCACTTACAACAATTGAGATTGTTCTCAGTATTAATAAAGAGACCCTTCTAAATTACTAAAATATTGTTAAACTAATTATATTCTGGGTTTATACTGTTTTTAGCTAAGTTTTGGTCAATGCTGGTTTATTCAGTATTGATCACAAATCTCAATTATTGTAGTCAGAAAAAGCAAACCAATAACAGGGATTTTGTGCGGTCCCTGATGAAGAACAAAATTCTTGGTATTGTTTAATCTTTTACTCCTCTTCACCTTTTACTATTACATGTCAATTTTTATTCTGAGATGTTTCTACTACTTAAATTTACTTGGTTTGACTACCTTGTGTGATATTACTTTACAACTTTAACTTTGTCTAAATTAATATATGCTTAAGTGTAGTGTATTCATGTATATTACATTAGAAGGTACTACATGTCACAATCATACTACAATTTTGCTATATATATATATATTTGAAAATGGGTAAGTCTTTCTTCTTTGAATGTTTTGTGTTAGTCTTTCAGAAACCCAAACTCGATACATTTCATAGCAGATAAACAAATATATTTATTTCTAGAGCTTAGGAACTCTTCTTTAAAAGACAGAACATTACCTGATGGAATATTCGACTCTTCTTGCAATTGCCGAAAATCTGATGATGCAATCCAACGCGTCACATGCTCAGACTCAGCAGGAATACCAGGGGGAGCTTTTTTTGCTGTTGAGGAATCTACGGCCATCTCAGGGGCTGCAAACCACAATACATATTTTACACTTTAAAAGTGAACTATATTGGCACAAATCATGTAAATCATTAAAAGCAACATTACTGATTTAAGGAGGAATTCAGCAACTAAATAAGGGAGTTTACTATAGGGAATTATGGAAATGAAGTTCTAACACTTGGATATTTTCTATTCAAGACAGAAACTCTTTTGACTAATGACCAGAAGTGTGGGAGTGGAAATTTTCAGAAACTGAAAATTTTCCATTCTTGAAATTTTAAAAATTAATTTTTCTTTTTAAAAAATGTCATAACTTCTCCCTTTCTCTATTTATGCATATGTAATCTTAAAAAGTTTAAACATAAAAAAAACATATTAGATACATATTAAAAATATTATTGGAGCAGTATAGCCCAGATGCTCTTGCGCCATAAAAATCCAAACAAACAAAAATATCATCATCATAATACATTATGATGTATTATATCATGTTCCCCAAAGTAGAATACTTTATAATGTTCTACAACAAGCCTTCAAAAATGTTCTGTAAGATGTGTGTGTGTATATATATGTACATATTATGTATATTTTTAAATTCTATGAAACGTAAATTCCTTTTTCCGCACCACAGAAATGTAGAAAACATTTGTCAATGTTGTTTTTAATTAATTTAGCTATTTAAAAAATTCGCACTTGTCAGCAAATTCTACTTTGGGTATTATGATACATATAATATATCATTGTATTATGATTTATATAATACATTCATAACTTAATCATAATTCCACCCT
>QLNU02015359.1:1652229-1663528 GCA_006491805.2 Dysdera silvatica | reverse complement strand
GCCATTAAAGTGTCATAAAAGAAGAAAAACTTAAACACTTGATGGTGTCATCATTGGAAGGGCCGCCACTATCCGAGTCAAAAAATATAATTGATATAGCAAATGATATTTTCTTACAGAAGAGTTGTTCTGGTGGTTGAAAGCCATAAATGTGCCCGTTTAAAATTTAATATTTTAATTTTCCTTTTACTTATTTGCAAATGTAATATGAAATAGTTTGATAGTGCTATGCTGGAAAACTTAATAAATTAATGTTTCAAAAAACGAAAAAAATTTGTTTTTGTTTTTTGGGGACCTAATTTTTTTTAAATACAGCAGGTCCTTGGGACCCAGTTTTATGAGCACCCAGAGACACCCTTGAATATTAATAAATAAAAACATAACCAATAACAGTTGTTTCAAAAGATATATTTCCCTCTTTCAGAATGATTACATGCTAACAAAAACATTCACATACAACTAAGCTTATTGCACCCCACATATTTATAATACATATATTATAAATGCATGTGCTGATCTGCGTATTAAAAATATATGCATTATATTATATTCTCGAAGAAAACCTTATGGTTTATTACAAAACATAAAATATGAAACAAGCTTTTCTAAATATAATTTGAAGATAAAATTTTCAGTGCAAAAAGCAGAGTATACCTGTCGCTGCCTTCCTGACAAATCTGAACCTCATTGTTTAGTGAAACTATTTCTTCCGTAGCATCTGTTTGGAGGTTTAATATAACATCATCTGTTTTGATTTGTTCATCAATAGGGAATACAGTGTTTTGGTTGCTTGCTGCTGCTTCTCGTTCTTCACACTTGATATTTTTGGTCTCGAAAGTAGTTTGGGAATCATTGTTTTGCCACTGGGCACGTTTCATATTATTTTAGCTGTAAAAATAAAAATAAATAATACAAAACCTTGAAAATAAATAATAACAGAGGTATACAACGATTTTATGATCAACATCAAACATGAAATAAACATAGTCAATACAGATTTTCAGATAATTCTCATTCATGACTTACAATATTATAATTAGATTTATCAGTAACATGCAAGGTGTCCATCAGTACATGTTATGCATTAAAATTTATTACGGTTAATGAATATAATGCCCACGTTAAAGCTCATGCTACGGATTTTTTGGTATAGGAGAAAAAGAGACATCGTTCCCATCCCAGAGTCAAGCTAAGGTCCCTTCGTTGAGCCCAGAGCGTCTTAACCGCTAGACCAACGAGGAGAGGAACAATGCACTCTTTCTCCGTATATAAGGATGTAAGATATTATTACCCTTCTCAGGGATAACACAATTGCCAAATAATGGTCAACACACAAAGCCACCGGGGCGAGATTTTTGTGAGTTTTTTCGTGGGGGATTTTTATTGCAGTTATAAATTTGACCCCCCGCAAAACTTGCAAAAAAAAAAAGCCTGATGGCTTTGTGTGTTGACAATGTTTGACAGGTTTGTTATCCCTGTGAAGGGTAATAATATCTTACATTAGCATTCATGTTCATTAGCAATTTCATGAATTTAGTTTCTAAACTCCATCAGCACATGTTGTGCATTTAGATTCGGGTAAAGCCATGATATTTTGGGACATGAGTGACGAATTTTAAAATTTAAAAAGCCATGATGTTAATACATCATATTAAAGCTAATGAACTATATCAGTATAATCTTACATGTTTTTGCAAAAACTGGAATTATGGGACATGGAAAGAAAACATGATAGTGGCGCCACCACAACACACTTAACCGCAAAATTGAGAATTACAAAAGGTTGCCATAAAGGGACGTAGAAAGGCAGAAAAGTGGGTTACCATATTGTTTTGGCACCTGTACCGAATTTGTAAAAGAGTACTAAAAATTATATTTTATGTTTTTTATATATATATTTTTATGTGTGATAATTGAACTAAGGTGAAGTATAAAACGCCCTCGATTGACAGACAGCATGCCCCCATATTGGCAGCAAGACACAGTATTCTGTTTAAAATCATTTTACATGGTCATCATCACATTATAAAATAAAACTTCAAGCAACCAAGTTAATATAAGTATGTATATATATATAAATAATAAAAAATATTCATGAGCAATAATGTTCTTCGCTTTAAATAATTTATGTAATTTCTGCTACAAAATTTTAATTTTTTTTCAAAGAATACCCATTTATTTCAAATTGAAATTTATCCATTTTTATGTTTTGCTTTTAGGAATGTATGATAATATTTTTAGGATTTGTATGCATTCTATTTGTTTTCAACGCCTTGCAATGTTTTTCTAAGTAATATATTGACCAGAAATATTACCAAATGCATGATCATATACATGTATATTTAATATGATGTCATTATATTAAGGCCTTGTACAAAGGATGGGGATAGGAGTTAACCCTCTTCCTCACATTCAAAAAATAGTATTAGTTGCAAAATATAATTCATCATAAAAGAAAATTTTGCTTTTATCAGAAATTTTCCCCCTCATTTCCTGTGCACAGGTCTGCACTACAAATATATTTCACGAAAAAATCTTAAAAATGTTTATCACCAATCTTTAACCATAGATATCAAAAACATTGAATTACATTTCATGATATAATAAAATTAATTAAAAAAATTAAATGCTAATTACTGATATCTTTTTATTTTTTAAATATTACGTTATAGCTATATATGTGATATTGTTGTCATACAAATCAAAAGTTGACTGCCATTCGTTGCATTAAATTATGGTAAAATATACTCATGCAGGTGGTTATAAAGTGGTATAATAAACCCTTCGTAAAGGATACTCCCGAATGGAGGACACTACTATTAAATAGGCACTACTTGAATAGCTGACAGCTATTTAATACACATTTTTCCCCCGAATTCCAACCATGTTTTTTATCTCCTACCCCTCTCAGATGGCAGGCATCTTAATTTAAGGGATACCATAGAATGGGGTAACATTGACACTTTTTTCTTTATTCGACTATTACAACTAAACAGTTGCCTCCAAGAAATTTAAAATTACTGCATTATTTCAGTCTTGTTGTGTAGTATATGATAGAGTGTGATAAAAACTCCTACTATATTTTTTCCATAAGAAAAAAATAAAAAATTGACCTGCCAAAGTTAAAGTGGGTTTGGGATAACTTTGGCACCCAATGTTTTTAGTGCATAAACAAATGCAGCTACCAAAGATGAACATTTTGGTCCAAATTTGACAGTTCTAGGTTCAAGCATTCAAAAGATATGATCCTTTTTCTGTTTACTCTGTGCACGTTTACATATAAAATAATAGGTACATAGTCTACGATGATTGGCTGATATGCACTGTACATAACTAAGAATGATTTTATTCAGAAGAATACTTTACTATTAAAATAAAATGACTTGTGGTTCATGTTAACAAAGGTAAGAAAAACAACAATACAGAAAATGAAATTTAATTTAACATCTACTAAGTTTGTACTGTGTAATAACATGTAAGAAAATGGTACACAAATAAGCCAATTAGAGAATGAAAAAAAACAAAAAAAACAAACAATGCTGTACGGTAACAGAGACTAAACTAAAAGAAAGGTTTTCTTAACCTGTTAACTGGGTATGACGACATTTTTCGTCATGCCCGGAAGACTACCAAAATGCGAATGACGACATTTTTCGTCATTAAAATTAACCGTATTATGTTGAACGCATTACGTTTTATGTAGTTCTTATATATTTAATCCTAGCGTGATGGTGTGATGACATTACTTATCACTGCGAAAAAAAGTCCCCAGTGTGAAACGAGTTTCACAAAATTTTATTCCCCGGTTAACAGGTTAAGTTAGTCACATCCTGACATAATGAAAAATTAAAATTAACCAACAGTAGTATGTTAATTCAAAGTGTAGTTTAAATGACAGAATCACTGAGCATATGTCTCACTTTGATTGGTGCAGAATGACCCCTACTGTCCTTGCACCATAAAAACACAACCAAACAACTGAGAATATGAAGTTACTAAAGAAACTCATATTTCACACGATAACCATGGCAAATTAATTTTGGGTAAGGCAACAATTCGACAATGTAATTATATGAATCATGTGATACATCATTGTGTCGAGGACGGAATACATTTTTAGATTTCTTAACAGATTATAATGCCAGTACCTCTACCTGAACTCGTTCATGCTTCAAAACTTGAATAACACAAACATAGAAATATACGATTTTATTGCTGGCAAATTTAACAATAACATACTGGTCACAACTCAGCAAAAAGATGAAACTGGAACAGCGGTATTAACATTGCCAATTGATGCACTAGCAGCTGTCGTAAAATTTGCCGTTTCAGATTGAGGAGCAGCAGGTAATGATTTTGTATTAGCAGAGCTTGTGGATGTTTGAAAATTCTTCTCTGCAAATTCAGAGAGAATAATCGGAACACCAACCTTTACAGTGTGACAATCTTTCAGCTTATTTTGCATGATACCATGTGGTACATGGTAATTTCGAGAAGCAGAGCTACAGTTAAGTTTAAGAAATTTAACTTCTTGCAATTGGGATTCTGTATAAGTCACATAAGAACTTTTACCAGGGATTTTCTCTGCTTTTCGTAGCATTTTACTGGCTGCCAAAGTTACTCCGATTTAGACTTGGAACAGAGAACTTTTGTCAAATATTATTTTATAGAAAAGTTATGAACATATATTTTTAAAATACATAGCAAAGGTGCTATGCATAGATAAACTGTCACATAGTGGAAAAATAAGTTGCCTTGTTTGAACTGTGTGTTTGTGGGACACGATTTTTTTGGGTGTTTAAAAAATGCTCTTGATAAAACTACAGATGTATCCCCTGTTTTATCGCCAACTCTTCACCAATACTTATGCTATACTCTTAAAAGGGAGGGAAAGTTTTGTGAAGCGTTAAAAATGTGTGTGTGTGCATGCGCAGGGGAGTTGTATTGTAGTTTGGTAGCATCCATTTGTGGAAGTGGTGTTTTGTGAGTTGTAGCAATAGGATGAACGAACGTTTAAAATTTTTTATTTTTGTAACGGATTGAAATTAGAGTATGTTTAGGATGGAGAGAGGGTATAGGAGGAAAAGGTTAGAGGAGATATGGGAGAAAGAGGTTGGGAGAGAGGAGTTAAGAGGTTAGAGGCTGGAGTGTTTAAAAGTAACACACCAAAAAGATTAAAAACAATCCATTTCTTATACCCGGAAAATATACTTTTATTTTAGATTTCAAGCTAAAAAGAATTCCAAAAATTAAAAATGAATACATATATTTTTCGTACACTTACTTTTATACAATTTTCTTGAACAAAGAAGTAGGCACTTTTTTATTGCTTTCTTAAAAATTATGCAATCGTTAAGGGGTTAAAAGGATTGCGAAATTTATCCTTACAAATGAAATTGCAATTAAAATAACTGATAGTAGTGAAATAATTTAGCCACATTCTTTAGTTTACAACCAGTTGCAATCTAAGAAATATCAAACAGTTCTTCGTTATCCATGGGCCAAATGATGTTATAATGATGATAACATCGAAAAACCTGGCAATGTGTTTTCAATTTTATTTCAAATGGATCACGACGTATGTGATTTTCAGTCATGTGAACAATTTTCATTTATTAAATGCAATCACTACAACATCTATTTCTGTTTCCAGCATTCCTACGTAGATTATCACTATAACATAAAGTGTAATCATGTATAATTTTTCTGTAATATGCCATGTTTTATATTCTCGGATGATAGCAGTTTATGGCCCATTGTGTGGTTATTTAATGTACATTTCCTGCTAGCCATAGCAATACAAACCGAAAATCGAACGTTCGACGTACTGCCTTAAAAGTTACATTGGTGAAAAAGTAAAAGTAAATAGAAATTTTACACACGTTCTTTTTTTATAAGCCAAGTTGGTTTGTTTTAGAAAATAGTTATTTTGGTATAAACTGTTCACATTATTAGAACAATGTTTCGAGTTCCGTTTTTACAAAAATACAGTGAAAATCGTTTATAACGACGCCGATTATAACGACCAACCGCATATAACGACGGAATTTTTACAAGAAGTTTGGTTTGCTATTCTACTCTATACTAAATATATCGGTTATAACGACATCGTATATAACGACGAAACCTGCTATAACGACAGCGATTTTGTAGTCTACGTAGATTCTAACTAGGGAAATTCGTATCGGATATAACGACGTGACTTGACAGTCATAAATCGGAACCACATGGGTTAGTTATCAAAATTTAAGCGTTATTCTAATCTTGTTTATTTACAAATGTCTGAGAAATTTTTATTACTGCTAAACCTGAATATTAAAGATAGTGAACTTAAAAAGTGATTTATTAATTGAATATCACGAGGGTCATATTCTTTAGGGGCCAATTCTATTTTTTCAGCGTAGAGCCCACAAAACTCTTAAACCAATGCTGTTCGGAAGTCATTAGTATAATATAATAAATATTATCATATGGGCACCCCCCAGAATTATATCCAGGAAGGTGCCTCCAGGAAAAATTCCAATTGAATAATGTTGTTGGACTGTAGTTTCTTGTGGATTCAGTCCTTTCTCCACCACCGTTTTCATAAGCCAAGGGGTGCACCCCCACGGAGCACCCATGAATATTATTCATTAGATTCATTTTCTACATTGTATACTTTAGTGTTTTATAGAATTTTTTCAATTTAAAAAAAAAAAGTGTTATGTATTTAGTGTGGCTATAAATATAATTTAATATAGACGGAAATTAAATTCATTATAATTAAATATATTTTTATTTAATTTTGAAACCAAAAAATTTAATACTTTTTACTATCAAAATAATTTATAAAACTCTAGAGTGTACTATACTGCAGGCTACTATGATTTTAAAAAGATATCGTTTATAACGACTATCGGTTATAACGACCGAATTTTCGCGGTCCCTTGAAGGTCGTTATAACCGATTTTCACTGTATGTCTTTGGTTTGTTTTTAACTCTCTAAAAAGCAAACGAAATTATGTATGTAGTTATAAATTTCGTGTTATAAAGTCAAAATGTTCTTATTTTTGTTATTAAAAATAATATATGGTAATTATGTTTAACAGAATACAATATATTACATGCGTACAAGTCATACAGATCAAGGTTTGACTCGCACATCAAAGTCAAATCACAAAGTCAAAATCACATTTTAACACGTTTCTTACAACTGAAAATACGGAGGAGTAAAAAAAAAAGGTGAGGTGATGGCAAAACTTTTTCCCATCGTAACATAGAACGTGATTTTATTGTTTTCGCTAAGAAGGAGTAACTTTGAATTGCAGCAACCATGTCCATCATTTTTGCGGGCAGTTATATAAATGAGCTTGGCTGAAAACTGGCAAATGCGCCAGTTCAAATATTTTTAATAATGAATAAAAAATCGAAAAATGCGTCTTACACGCTGGTTTCAACGGATATATTTATCAAAAATATAGATTTTTCCAATTTACTAAGTCTCAAATCTGGGTGCAATTGGCAGTTAAAACATTTCTATTGTTAGTAATTTTTTTATTCAACAAAATCGAATGGTTGTGTGTGAAAAAAATCGATGAAGCGTTTTTATAGAAAACTGCCCAAGTTACACGGCATGCCAATGTTACCCCATTCTACGGTACTTTTCCAAATCCTAATGCTTATTATCACGCAACTCTCTCGAACAATATACAGATATCAATGTCCCAAGGTGTCCGTTATTCAGAGGTTTTATTATAGACGTTGAAAACGTTTCTTAGACTTCACACTTCGAGGCCAATTGTAGATTTTTAAAATTTCTAGAATTAGATGTCGATTAAGCACATTTATTTACAGAAGAATTTCGCCCCCTTTTTTTAAATAAATGTCAATATTGACAAGCATGATTAAACCGGAACTTGAAAATTTAAGCTGGAGTACACGAGATCTTAAACTTTAAAGCGGGCTTCAATGTTTTAAATATCTGCAACCCTTGCATTCACAATATGCTAACTGAGATTGTACATTTTAAAGAATTATAAAAATGAATTTTAAGTTTCAATCGGAATTACAATAAAAAATACGCCAAAACATTTACTTTCTAAAAACTTACAGGAAATTGCAGACCAAAGGAAATTGTTATGTCATGTGACCGGATCTTGACAGACCAATTCCAAATTCTCCAGCAGGAATTTTTTCTGAACATGATAAAAAAATATTGTAGCCCAGTGGTTTCAGTAGTTGACTTTGTCCGTAACGATGAAACGAAGATGGTCCAGAGTTCACTATATTAAATTAATACTTTAAAACTGGAGATGTTATTGGCTTGCTTAGAATATTTGAAAGAATGAAATGAATGAATCATTAATGACTTTAGTTGAATTAAAATTAATATTTACCTTGGGTTGGACAAAAGCAATTAAGAAATTTAAACTATCTAGCCACATTCTTGCGTTAAAATTAAATTTCAGATGTAAAACATTGCTCACTTTTTATCATTTCAGACGCCATTTTTTGTTTTTGTTTATATTTCAGATCTATTTAATTTATAGTTCCTAAAAATAATTATCATTCCTTAATTTCTGCTGCTAGATATGACAAATGTTCACAATAAAATTGTTTTACATGCAGTTTATTGACAGTGTAATACAGTTGAAAGCATCCTCTGCGAAGGATGAAAGGGAAAGAAAGGCTTCATTTAATTTGTTTAAAAAAATTCGAAATGATAATTAAAATTTCATTGTCCTTGCGTTATGAACATTTGGGCCCCCCCCCTCCCCCACTTTTTTTCCTTTTCTTTTTTTTTTTCATTTTACGAATCCCGAAAAGCAGGAGGAAAAAGACAATTCACCACCCCCTCCACAGAAAGATTGTTTTGTCATGTCTGGAAGCATATAGTATTAGTGTTGTCCGATCGTCTTATTAAAGTCCGGTATTAGTGCTATGAGACTGTTTTATCATTTGATGTGGTACATAGCGTGTTTTTAAAAAAAAGCCAGCATAAGTATTTCGTACACTTAGTATTGCTAGATCTAAAGAAGTTAAATGTCGCACGAAAACGAAGAAGCTCTTGGTGAGGAGGAAGACGTAACGGAAAAAGAAATCGACAATAATGGCCAAAGGTTAGATAAAATGTTTACATTGAAGAAATGGAATGCGGTAGCCATGTGGAGTTGGGACGTGGAGTGTGATACATGTGCTATATGCCGAGTCCAAGTTATGGGTATGCTATCTATTATTTGTTTGGATTTTTTATGGCGCAAGAGCATCTGGGCTATACTGCGCCACTATGTATTGAATTAACTATATGAATAACGTGACCGTTTATTTTTTTCCTCAAAACGGGACATACGGCGTATGTCCCGTTTTGAGGGAAAAAAATAAATGGGACATCTACTAATTTTTCGGTAATAGTATGTTATTAAAAAAAACCTGCATACTTTTTATTTGTTAATGAAAATAACAGGGGCATACTACACATGTGTGCCCTCTGTGCCATTTGTCGCCAAGGCGGGCAAGCCTGCCGCGGCAACATCCTTCCCGGATTAGGTCGTGCTCGCTATTCTCGCTTTCCTGGCTGCCAAATGTTTTTTTAAGGAGTAATTACCTGTTATACTGTTTACTGCTTATTATACTCTTTTCAGATTTTTTTAACAAAAAAAAAAAACTTCTGTCTTTAAGCTTCTGATCTTTTATGGCTTTTGGAATCATTTCCTCCACTTCCTCTTTGTGACACCGTCTCCACATATACTCTGCGTAGTATGAGTCAAACAGCTTTTCAGCACCGACATTGGGATGCTCCACGTTGCCCCTTATACCTCCTCTCCTTTCTTCCCCCCCCCCATATCTTCTGCGAAGTAGGAGTCCAACAGCTTTCCATTGCTGATTAGCAAAGTACGAGTCCAACAGCTTTTCATCGCTGATATTGTGATCCTCCACATTCCCCTCATCTCTCCCATACCCCCTCTCCATCCCAAACATACCATCAATTCCAATCTGTTACAAAAATAAATACATTTAAATGGTCGCTCATCCTATCGTTACAACTCACTAAACCACCACTGGCACAGATTCGACACTACAATACAACTACCATGTACATGTGCTCATTTTTAACGCTTCCTAAAACTTTCCCTCCATTTTAAGAGTATAGCATCAGTTTTGGAGACGAGTTGGCGACAAAACAGGGGATTCATCTGTAGTAACGCCAGAACAGGAATGAATATGTGAAAATAAATAATTTATGTGGTCTTATATTTTTCTGAAGAACAAATTTGCTTAAGTATATTTGGATTTGATTTTAAATAAGAATAAATTTCTTGGCATGATTTCTTAAAATTTACTTTAATAATTACCATTGCTTTAGAAACTGCGACTAGTAACTGTGTTTTTTCGCTCATCCATAACTTATTTGTAAGAGAAAAAACCCTTTCTACTAAAGGTGCATTAGTGCCTGGTAGGCATATAAAAGATATTCAATAATTATACGAAAGTTCGAATAATTCAAATTATTGGTGTGAAAGTGTCTGAACAATTCCACATAATGACTTTCAATTGAAACATTCCCAGTGTTCCATTCTGTCAATTCCTGCGGTGTAATGTAGTTATAAGTGAATACTCATCAAATACTTCTGATAACTTGGTCACAATTAATAAATCCCTTTTCAATCAATACATCCATTTAACTTTGAATTTTTCTCATGCAAATATTTTGGTTAAATTCACCCATTCAAATATTTATATTATTTCATTTTCTGTCAATACTATGATTAGATAATTGACAATAACATCTAATGTTTCGCCTGGTTGATCTTGAAATTCTAAAATTTTGACTTAAATGCCTTCGCATGGTAAAAAAGAAGTGGACTAAAACAGGAAATATTTTCATGGACCCGTGGTTTGAAGCATTAGTTAATATAGTAACACAGTTGCATTCATTGAGACGATCTTTTAATTCAACTATTGCTATTGGTTTTAACACATTTACAATATTAGCTTCTGTTTCCATACGAGAACATCTAACTTTCTGTTCAAAACCTGCTTGAATTAACTTAGAAGCACAATCATTTGAGAGAAAACTGTGGTTCTCTTGCACCGTGTGATAAGCCCAGGTGTCTTCCATCACAGCAACTTGCAGATCTTACGAAGTTCGTGAATCCTTTTTCTTAAAAAAATTAAGCATTGAAGAATTCGAAGCGGTAGCAATATCGGAATTTTTATGTTTTTCTGATCTTAAATGTTAATATCGCTGGCACCTCTATGAACTATGCTATATTCTGCACGACATTTTTCACATCTTGCGTCTGATGAGGTCAATTCTTTG
>QLNU02015359.1:1619660-1636651 GCA_006491805.2 Dysdera silvatica | reverse complement strand
TCATTCTGAACAGTTGAGGATTTTTTTTTTTTCAAAATTTATTAACCATTCTTTCTTTTTTTATTGTATCATAGAAAGCTTTAAAAATCAAATGCAGAGTGGCATAAATGTTATTTAATGTACAAATACATCAAAAGTCACAAAAAAACAAAAACTTCCTGCATGTTGTAATATGTATATAAATCCAGAATTGAACATATATCTTATAATGGTTTAGTATAGTTGTCACCAGAACTTTTGATACGCAACAGTGGTTTATTTCCTAAAAATTCTATAATGAAGGGTTTTGTTTTTTTTTTAAACAAATTAGTGTATTATTTTCAAAGTTAAACTTACTATTTCTTGAATAGTTGTTGCTATGTTAATTGAAAGGAGAAGGTCTGTATAACAAGCATACCAATGGCAAATTAATGAAAAAGGAACGATTTCTATTTGGCAGTCTATTTTTTTTTTCAATGCAAATAAATCGCATAGTACTGTAAAACACTTCATTAGTGGACATTCACAGGACAGAAAAATCCGTCTATAAAAACGAGTAACTATAAAAAAAGTTATTTTTATAACGGAAGTTTTTCCCCCGGGGAATTTTTGACTATTTGAGGGTTGTCCGTTAAGGTAAGTTTTGCTTTATGTTGTGTATTTTTCTTTGGTGGTTTGTATGGTGGGGAGGAAGCCATGAAGGGACTTGGCAAGAATGCGAAGGATCTTCAGCCTGTAAACGGTAGGGAACTCCATTGGTGCAGGTTACTCAATTGTTTCAAACTCAGCTTGGGGAAAAAAAAAGTCACAATTGATTATTATTAATAATTATAATTGTGACATAATTATAAAGACTATTAGTACACTTTATTTATAAGATGAGGTATGTTGACAAATGTAAATGTAAGTCCACACTTGACCTGGTCTCGCGATTGTCAGTAAAGGGTTTCAGGTGGTCTATAGACAATGTCTTGAGCCTGTCTATAGACCTTGTTTCAAGTGTCCACACTCGTATGCATGTTTCAAGTCAGTATTGGAACATTCTTTGTTGATTTTTCCCTTTATTCAATCCTCTGCAGGAGAAATAACAAATTATTGTATCCGAATCCATGAGATATGTAAGGAGAGTCACCACACTTTTTTTTTTATTCTTAACTTGTTTATTCTTCCGACTGAAAAAGCTTTCAAATTGTGAGTTTTTGAGTTCAATTTTGAGTTTTCAATTTTACTTTCGAAATCAGCCATGGAGTGTTTTTTAGTTTGGTCTACTACTGCTACTTTTCTCTTCTCTTCGAGCGATTTTCGTAATGGGGACTAGTACTGTCCCATAAACAAGGTAACATATGATAATCTTCTATTAACTGAAGAACTTTATCGTTGGGTCATATTGTCAAGCAAAAAAATAAATACTATGCGAGAACACATCGGTGAAGTGTTTACCAATGAGTTTGGAGGCAGACCGCTCTAGGCCTACGGTATCGCAAGTGTCCACACTATGCTATTTTGTGTAACATTATATAGCGATTGCCTCAATGTTAGTCCACACTGGAAGATCGGGTCTCGCTATTTTGGTCTCAGAGACTCCTTGACAATCATTTCCTACTTACAAGTACCCCTACTGGACATGATGATTACGACCCTCCGAGTGTGACACCACGAACCCTTGAGTGGAACAGCAAATCATCAATTAGTGTTAAAGGGGTAACCAATGAACATTTGCGTATGAAAAGGGTGAACAGCCAATAAGAGTGATTGCGAGTGTAGAGACGATGAGGCGAACACCAATAAAAGACATTCTTTCGGTAGGACTCTTAGCGAGATGGTCACGCTGCCCATGATGGACATTCATAATGTCTTATAATAATAATGTCAATTCCTAATCGTAACAATTTAAGTTATTTTGCTATGTGATTGTAAATAATTTGTGTAACGTAGAGACATGCTGTCTAAATAGTTCATCTGTATCTTGGTATTGCGGACTCAATTGAGATAAGGTTCCAGGGTAACGATCCACGTGAGTTGACGCATAAGCCATCGGTGATATTATGGAGTCTATCACCGCTCCATCGTTCTGCAATCCGTCATAGAACGATAACCAAATCTATAAATGTAGAAACCGCAATTGGTAACCCTACAACACTATTTGCTTACCTGTAAAAAAACTTACTTTCAAATTTTGATCTATTTTCACAGATTTCGTTATTTCCACGTAATTATTGCACTCGAGAAACAAAAAATGTACACACCCATCACAATAATGAATATGAACATGTTCTATCAAAGGAAATCATGTATGTGGTTATTTTGTTTCTTTAGTTCTGCCTCGATGTCTGAAAGAGAATGAATATCGTCGTTCTTAATGAAGTTGTTTAACACTTCTTCATCAAGCTTTTCCATTTTCTATTTTCGTTCCAGAGTCACACTTCTTACAGATGTCGCTTTACTTAAATAACTTGGACAATTTGGAAAAATTGTTGGACATGCATTGTCTGATAATTTTGGGTATTTTCTCTCATATTTAATGACTTTTCCATCTTTTGAAGTCACGTCGTCCACACGAATGATTGAATCGTTATTGAAATGTTTTATACAAACAACACTATCTTTATTTGGAGAAGTCCCTTGCCAATGTTCTGTGATTTGGTCTCAGAACAGCCTTTACACCACCTGAATGTCTATCAACAATTGCTAGACCCTTTCTTCAAGACCAAAATCGTGAGACTTGGTCTTCCAGCATGGACTAGCGTTAAGATTATATTTAAAGTAGTTACCAGTCACTGAACTGAAGAAATCTTGTAGTGTATTATAGTTTCCTCAGAACAACATCGTTAAATTAATTTATGCTGTTTTTTCTTTGAAATATTTCAATGTTTGAAAATTCCCGATCATTCCCGAATACATTCATGTTTAAAAATATCCAACATGGTCACTGATATTTACTACCCAGATGTTATTTAGGCATTCTGGGTCTGAGTTTTTCAATACATTCACAAACATTATTCTCCTCAAAATATTTTAATTGTAAAATATTTATTAATGGAAAATACTTAGAGAAAATGATAAAGTCCAAGGAGAGCTACTCTCGGCTCGTTATACAATCGATGCCAGGTCCTGACGGTTGGAAAACACTATCCTAAGCAGCAGGTTTGCAATTTTCAGAAAATCGGGGGTTCTGGACGTGCAGGATCAAACGCCTGCAGCTGTGCCAAATCGCAAATGCTGTTACAAACTGCTACAAAAGCAAGAATTTGTACGTTTTTGCACCAAAACGAAAATGTTACTACAAACTGATAACAAAAGTGCAAATTTTTCCATTTTTGCGCCAAAATCACTTATTTATTTCACAAAGTGGGCCATTTTTCTAGCTTACATCATTATTGGTTATACTGTGTAGTATTTTTTCTCTTCTACAAATCGTTGGCGTTTAATCTCGTCACTAGCACCCACGTAACACAACGATTGATGAACTGGTTATTTGCTACTAGCGTTTAGAGACAGGACCCCTTCTGCGCATGTGCATGGACTTCGAAAAATTCCTACCCATGTTTCCATTCAATAATATTTACTTGGCTAGAAAACACTAGCCTCAGGCGACAGGGGAAAATAGCTTTTCCCACTGCCAACTAGATTACTACTTACTAGTAGTAATCTTACCATGTTTACTTACCATGTTTGGCGCAGTATAGCCCAGATGCTCTTGCGCCATAAAACACCCAAACAAACAAATAATCTAGTTGGCCGTGACTTTTTCTGTCATATTTCTGCGCATCCGCGTCCAGAGATGCCAACTTTTACGGATTTTCCGTAGTTTGTACGGATTTTAACTCCACCTTACGGTTGTATGGTTGATACCAAGAAAACTAAGGAAAACCTCATTCAAGGCCCTCACGTACAATTTTCTATTAGCCTCACAAAAATCCACATTTTTTATGGTTTTTTGGTAAAAACAACAACGCACTTTCTAGATGGCTCGCGCCTTTACGTTTGGACGCGACGTTTCCGGCTCGTATACTTGTTTCTCTTATTTTTTACGTCCAGCTTTGTATGTGAAACTTGCTTCAAATTTGGATTAAAACAACGAAATGAAACGCAGCCGTGATTGTGGAACAGCTGAAAAAAAGGGGGCAGACAAAACTTTACCTGCAAGTGTATCGCGATATTTGTAGTAAGGAATGGCCGTTTTACCACAGCCAGACTGCGCTTGGTTTCCAAAGCTGTTTTGAATGTGCTGTAATTAGCGACAGTTGGTAATTTTTTAGTATTTTTACATCAAAATAGAGGAATTTCTCCCTGATACGCCACCTACCGTGGGTATGAAATTACCAGTCGTCAGTCATATTTTTTAACATATAAATTTACATACAAAGAAAAAATACATCTGCAGTCGAAAGTGGACAAATTTCGTTGACCAAAGCTAATTTGCGTATTTCAACAATTTTAGCTTCTCAAGAGGAAATCAGGGAAGAGGTTTCAAAATTATAAAAAACGAAACAAAGAACTTGATGTGCATGAAGTTCTATTTTTTCAATGAAATATTTTACTTTTCATTTTTATCATGCACATTCATTTGATTGAAGTATTTTTTGCTTGCGACAAAACTGATGTGCGAACCAATTTTTTTGTACAAAATAATAATGTTGTGGTGTTTACTTGTTACAAAATTGATGCAAAAGCCTTTTTCTGCTACAAAACTGATTCAAAAGCTTTTTTTTTTTTGCTACGAAATAGATACCGAATGACCATTTTTCCTGCTACGAAACTAATACAAAAGACCATTTTTCCTGCTACGAAGCTGATACGAATGGCATTGGTGCGAGTGTGATCCCTGAGTATGATTTAAACGGATCTTGCACCATAAGATGATTCTATTCCAAATATTATGTTGCTAGTTTTTTTTTTGTTTATTTATAATAATGAGCCTTAACTATAATGCTTGTTTTGATTTTAGGCAATCGTAGTTCAGCTCCTGCATCAACTCCCACAGGAATTGCATTTTCTCCATCTGTGCCAGGTTCCACACTTACTGCACAAGGAATCATGCCTTCATTAGTAATCAAGACTGAACCATCATCACTCACAGAACAAGGGGAGAAGAGAAAACGGGATGATGAAGAAGAAGATATGGACTATGATCTGTGAATAGCAAAGTACATAACGATGAATATAAGCTATTTATTTATGAAATCTAAAAACTTGAATCATGGCTATGTTAAGGTGGTTGAAAATGTCTTCATTCATTATTTTAAAAAGGAGTACTTGAGGATAAACTATAAATTGTATATATTAAATTGGGTTAATTTAATATATTTAAAATTTTCTTTTTCCATTAGAAGCACTTTGTCTAATGAATGACGGGTATGTATGGCGATTTAATTAGCCTTAATCGGCTTATAAATTATTTAATTTATATATAATTATTTTATTTAATTTTTTAAGTGAATGAGAAACATTTAGTGCGCTTGGTCTCATCAGTCATGTGTTTTTGATCAAAATACATGCCTTTTGTATTAGCTAGAAAATAAGTTATTTGTAAAACAATATACTATTGTGTTTAATGAACCTAATTTTCTTTTATATTGGTGCTCAAAAATAAGGGATAATTTACCATAAAAAAAAAAAAAAACATAATCCACAATGCTCCATATAAAAAAATGTATCATAAGTTAAAATGCTTCGTTATTATATGGTTGCCACAATGCCGTAACCAGGATTTAATTTCAGGGAGGGTTCAAAAATTTTTACAGCACGTATTGATACAATTACAACATGCAAGACCATAGCTAAATCCCATTAAAAATGTAGTTTTGGGGAGGACTGGTCCCTGAAATCCCCCCCCCCTCTGGATACTGGCATGGTTTCCACGCACTTGGAGAATCTGTAAAACCTAGAATCATCATCAGGGTATTTGAAATCATCTCTAAAGGTCAGGGAAAACGAGTTTTTGATCAAACCTGGAACAGTCGGGGAAAACTTTCTCAACTTCAATTTGGAATAGCTAAATCTTCTGCGAATGTGAAATTATTTTCTCTACAATCAAACTTCAAGTGGAAGTCAGGCAATTTTGTTGGAAAGGTCAGGAATTTTTTTTTTTTCTCCAATGCGAGTGGAAACCATGGTATTATGTAGCCTAACAAGTGTTTCTGGCAGGAACGACCATTACAGTAGTTCCAGGTATTTCAAATGAAAGGCAACCATTGCCATGAAACTTGCGTAAATTGTACAGGTGGGGTTTCACAAATGCATACAAAGAAAAATATTGGCTTTGTAATGTATTTACAAGTAATACACTTAATGTGTCAGATCTGTAAGCACCTTGTTTATAATCGTGTGCAGCCTTGTTTGTAATGTATTTACAAGTATTACACTTAATGTGTCAGATCTGTAAGCACCTTGTTTATAATCGTGTGCAGTCTTGTTAGAGTTGTTGATTATACATTAATTTTGAACAAATCTGTACGGTTTTTGCAATTATAGAAGTATTACACCAGTTCGTCATGTCTGTGTGCACCCTATTTATAATGATAACGGGTATAGAAATCCGTTCACTAATTTTTATGAAATCTTAAACTTAGGCCCTAACTGGCGTTCACCCAGGTTCAACTCCTAACGGTGTAAAATAGATCGTTGAAGCTGCAATTACACTGGGCGAGTTTATTCGCTGCTTGCTGGCAAATTTACCCGCTGCTGCTAAACTTGCTCCGTGTAATAAAGTTGTCTAGTTAACTTGCTGCTCCCACAGCTAGTGCGCGTGAAGTTGAGTGGGATACTTTTCATGCTACTTGTCTGGGTTTCCTTTAATTTGATTGGCTGAAACAAACTCTCAAAAGAGGTGAGCGGAATTAAAAGCCAGCTTAGAAAAATCTCTGTTAGTAGTTGTCCATTGAGCACCTCTGCTACACACTTTTACCGAGCAGGTGTTACAAGTCATATGTAATCGATACTCGCTGAGTGAGTTGCAACTTGCTCATACAGTTTACAAGACAGTGAGAAGCACGTGAACTCACCCAATGTAACTGAGGCTTTAGTGACAAAATGGTCACTCTAGTTTGGGGGTTCGTTCCCCGCATCTTAGGAGGTTCGGATTTCTCAGAAAACTGTAGATGACGGTGCATCATGGCCTTTGCTGCCCTTGAACTGTAAAAGTCAGAAACAACAAATGAAACGAACATAGGAGATCACAGATAACATAGGTCATTATTATCTTTCTTTCCTTAAGTAGCAAGGTCGATGCAAATCCATGACCTCGAGTAAAAGCCTTTTGATCATCATCTTAACTAATTTTCTCAGTTCTTTCAAGTGCCAATTAAAAATGTTGCAGAAAAGCAGATTGTCAATTAAGGGAAATGTGCCAGGTTACGATAATTGAAGGCTCACACTATCGGAACACTCAATAAGTATCTGATGAAATGAAAAATTGTCTATATTCCTTCATTAAATTTATGCATAGTCAATTGAATCCATTACTTTAAAATAATTGTCTTTATGACAGTGATCGATTCTTTTCTATTGAGATCATTTTCTCTTTTCCAAAAATATGATTACAATAGCCAGTGTTGTATTATGTAATATATCCTCAACTTTTACAGGTGTAGTTAGCTCTTTGCTTTACAGGCTTCATAAACTGTTGCCACTGGGACTGCTTGGCAACATAACTTGCTAATCACAATATTATCCATTGGCAATGATAGCATTTTTTTTTCCTGTCTTCAACTGCATTATTATTATTTTTTTTTTTATATTTGGCAACGATGTATATAACTTCGTTCTAAATTCTGAAAAAGATCAGTCTGATTTACTGTCGATATATACTTGTGTATTATAGGAGATTCCACCAAAAAGGTTTACTGAATTATTTTTTCAACATTGTACTCTCATTATTCTATATGGCATTTTGATAGTTCTGAACATTTAAATGGTTCAATAAAATATAATTTTAACCTAATTGATCTACCGGACTCCAATAGTGCTACCAACCGTATGTATAGTAACCATGGATTGCCAAACATTTTACTTTGAAACTAGATTTCATCAAGTAAAATACATTTTGTTATATTTTTTACAAACTGAGGCTCATTTGTAGCAATGCTGACATATAATTGTAGTTTTTGTCATAACTTTGCATGCAGAAATCAAGTCATTTGTGCAAAATGTATTATATTCGTCTTTCATTTTAATCGTAATAACAGTTCTTGTTTACAAGTTGGATGTCTGAATGTTTAGAAGAAAATTCATATGAAATTTTGTTACTATTCTGTTGTAAGTCGCTTCATTTAATATACACAGACGATTTGAATTAAAATTTCTTAAAACTCATCTATGATGCAGTTCTTTATAGTGTGAAAAATGCATCTGAAATGACAGAAAATTGGGGGAGATGTAAGGATCAAAACTTTTGCAATCATGAAACAAATGACATCACTCGTTGAAAATTTGAAGTGCTATCCATTCTTAATTGCACTTGATGGAAGCAATGATGCATTTTGTACAGTTTGTATATCATTAGGTACTTAAAACGCCTTATTTTCACTTTGAAACAAATATTGAAATGGGACTGATTTTAGATTTAGGGAACGCTGCAACATAAGATGCTAAGTTTTATCAGTCTACTTTATAAACCTGCATCGTGAGTTTGTGCCCTGTTATTTGCAATTTTTTAGCAATCAATCGAGAAATTTTGTTTGGAACATTGAACTTGAAATACGTATTTTGCTAGGCGAAAATTTTAATGTTCCTTATGTCACTACCGTTGTTATATTGGAAAATTCAAGGTATTTAAATAGAAAAAACCTCGAATTTCCCAATGGTGTTCGTATTTTATGGTGAAAAAAGACAGCAAAACATGCTACAGTAAGGAAACAAACTCCAGATTACAGTGAACTTACTAACTACTCAGATAAGGGGTTCATATTGCTTTTGGAGGGGGAGAGTGTGTAAGTTTTTTTGGCACAATTAGGGATTAAAACCCAGATTGACATATTTGTTGAATGAGTTAACATTGCTTCACCATAGAATCTAAACTTTTCGATACAATATACACTTCCCAATATAATAAGTAATGCTGTTATAAATTTTTGTGTGATTCCTTGTGGTAAAACATTAATTACTCTATAAAATTAAAGAAAAACAAGTATTTGGCAACAATTTTTATTACATATATATAACAAACGATGGAAACGATGATTCCAAACAACATATATTAAAAAAAGTAAAAATATGCGAGATTTGTTAAAACTACAGGGATAGAAGTTTGTTCGAAAAATATGTAAAAGCGACCATGTTTTCTTATTGTTATGAAAGCTAACAGGAAAGGCCCATGAATATGCTTTTGTACAACACTTAAAAAAGTTGTAGTTGTTTAAAATGCTAAGTCGTTTAAAACAATTTCACTAACAAAGTAGCTTAAAAATAACGTTGGTAAAATAGATGAAAAAATAACAACAAACAAAGATCTTTTTAACGAATTCCAAGCAGAAATAACTACAGCTTTTAAAGTCATGAACAATATTTGTGTGTGAACACAAATGCTTTCAAAATATTGGTTGATCTTTATTCCTTATTAAAAATAAAATAAATAAAATCGAAGCCAAGCCTGCTTGACGTTAAATGTCACCGAAGTTATATATGAACAGATATAATTATTGATAGCTAAAACAAATATTAGGGTTAAAGAAATTTAAAAGTCATAGAAAAAAGATACAGCAACAACCCATGTTTTGCTTAAAAAAAGAAATCACATTTCAACCAAAGTCCATATTAAAAAAAATAATAAAAGCAGGGGTGATGACATCATTGCTGATGCCTAAAAAGCTGGCCTGCAGCTTTTTTATACTGCTTTTCTTGTTACAAAAGAAATAAACAACTTTGCAACTTGACTAGGGACTTTCCTTGGTTTCACAGGGAGTTTAGTACTTTTGTCACACCCTCCAGAAGTGGCTGGGATATCTTTCTTTCTCTGCTCGTAGAGCGCTTATAATGGAATCCTACAAAGATAAACACAAAATACAATTAACAGTCTCAATATACTTAGTAGTTTATAGCTTATAAGCATCTTTAACCAAGCTACTGCTTATGAGCCTATTTCTTAATCTAAATTGCTTATAAGTGATCAAAGCTGCTACATGCGGCTTTTCCTTCAATTTAAGCAGTTGCCCACTACTTACATTTTCTAACTCTAAATTGTTTACAAGTTTTAATTTTCATAATCTAGGTAGCTGCTTATGCAATTTTTTAATATAAGAATGAGCATGGTGTTTTAGTTAGTTTTGCGGAGTGGATAGGTGGAGGAGATTCTTAGCATTAAAGCTAAAAAAAAATCCATTTTTTTAGGTTTGTAATCAACTGAAAGTGCTTTTTTCCTTTCAAAAGTGCATTATATTCAAAAATGCAATACGATTATAATACTGGCCATTGACTAGCATTATAATTATAAGCTATTTTATAAAAATGATATATGCAATTTAACTTCTTTTGGTTGGTTGTATTTTTATAATGGAAGGACAGCTTGCTTGTTTGTGGTTTTATGACTCAAGGACGATGGTCATGCTGTGCCAGGACCTACAGTTTTCTGAGGAACACAAACCTCCTAAGGAATAGGGAACCAAACCCCACACTATGGTGAGCAATGTAATCTCTGAGTAAGCATTCTTTGCACTATTGGGAGTCGAACCCGGGTTAACGGCACACGAGGCAAACACGTTACAACAGAACACTGTGCCACCACAGGGCAAAGAAATGTTTTCTGCGTCTGGTGGGGCATGATCCTATGACCTTCTATAATGCGGACAGGAGCTCTACCAAATGAGCTATGGACGTCGGAAGGGTCATTTCCACGCCAAACAAGGTGAGATCGTACATATGTTTTTTTTTTAACTTCTTTTAGTAGATGCCACTCATATATAGAAGTATTCTTGTTAACTTTACCTTACTGGAGAGGCGAGAGTCAAGTTCTTTGAGTTGTTCATCAAGACTCTTCTGTGACCCTGTAACAGATTCTGCTACAGGCGAAGACTCTGAAGGCAAGGTTGTGCTGGAAGACTCACTGGATATGCTAAGCAAACTACCTGAAGCACCTAAAAAAAAGAAAACAAAGTCGCGGCATACAAATTTTAATAGCTAACGAAATTGTGTCAATGTGAATGAGAGATTACTCAAATCATTCATAGGAGAATGATTATCACCATAAAAATGGACATTTTCGTTCACTTCAAGAAACAATAACTCTTTCACCTCTAATGTGAATACAACAATGAAAGTCCACACCAGTTTTTTTATGGAGAGAAAAATAATGAATAGCTTTAAAAATTTCCAATTGTTCTAGTATTCAAAGTTGACTATTCTTATAGAATAAGTATGGGCTATGGTTTTCAGTTAGAAAATGGAAGCCAACTGAGGACAAACCAAAAAATACTGTATCACCCATGTTACAATATAAGACTAAACTTTGATAGGTAAAATGCAGTATTTAATGAAGTCAACATATGAGGCAGTGGGTGCAAGAAGGGCAAACTCAACATCAGGCTTTTTTAATTTTTTTCCAACCATCCTGTTCAAGGACATCTGTGTTGCATGCTCGTAGGTTTAATTTGTGGAGTTCAACCTTCTTTGCTTTTGAAAATACATCATGAAAATAAACGTAAATCGTTTTTGAACAATCAGTGTGCGAGCAGTAAGGGCACAATTCACGGCTCCTTTGTAAGGAAACCTGGCATTCACGATTTCCGCCCACTCGCTACTGAAAAATTTTTCATAACGTAAGTTCACGCTTCTGGCTCATGTAAAGCTTTTGTCTTACTGAATGTAAAAACTGCAATGGGAAGTGTAGTGGAAGATTATCTTCATAAAAGAGTTAAAGTACAGATGCTTGGAGACGATCTGCGTATGACATTTAAATATCGTAGGAAGATGTTATTGCACATTGTGATGGTAATATTGAAAAATGAATGTTTAAAAAACTTTCTGGTTTCGCAGACAGCTACAGCTCTATATGAATTTCAGTAACTTCAGTATGAATCTCCATTACGTGTAAATACATAGGCCCCCCCCCCACTCCCAAACTAAAAAAATATATAAATCGTTTCCTGTAATATGGACAAAAACATTGGGGTATACAGATACATTTTTTTTCTTTGCTAAATACGTTTATCAGAATATTGCACTGAAGGAATAAAACATTTCTTTTATCTGAGTCTCGGTATTACACTTAATAAATATAAGATAATTTATATTAAATCTATGATCCATTATCCAACAAAAAACATGTATTTATAGAAACCACATAATTGATTATTTACTTAGGTATCAATCAATCATTTCAAAATCAAATGTTTTATTTTTAAGGTTTTTAGCCTAAAAAATTTCCATTTTTTGCAGGGTAGGTCAGATTATGGGAAGCAAACCATTATTTGAGGGGCTAAGTATATTCTTGGTACCCAAACCGTTTTAATAGGATTTTTCTCAAAATACGCCTTCGTTGAGTTCGCCCTTCTCGCATGGAATGCCTTTTTGTTAAATTTGCCCAGCCCAAATTTTTTAAATAGGTTTTTCTTAAAGCATGCCTTAGTTGAGTTCGCCTTTGCATGCAAAGCCTCATGACCATTTCAATGATTGATTTGGAACACACTCCCCCTCCCTACAATCTATTAATACATTCTTTAGTTTCGAAACTTTCTTGTCTGCTGTCATACAGTGGCGCTTATATGAGTATTTCTGGGGGGGAGAGAGAAAAATTATTACCTCCTGTTCAAGGCTATCAAACAGTGAATGTACATCATTCTAAAATGCTAAAAAACTAATTGATACTGTTTGACAATTAGCAATAAGATAAAAGTACCTCATTTTAAAATATGACTAAAATTTTTGAAAATGAATGCATAGCAGAATCGGGCAAATACAATTTTTGAGTGGCTGGGAGGGGATCACCCCCCACCCCCCCCCATGCTACTATATAGAAGGCTTGGATCAATTCTGGTCTTTCTGTTGTACTATCCTATTTTCATAACTTTTAAAACTAATTAGGTTGCAGTTGACAAGAGATTCGACTATAGACATAAATCTTACATCTCATGATTCAAAATCGAGGTGAGTGATTGACATAAAATACTTGTATATTGTATGGAAATTATACAACAAGGCCCGGGAAGCATGTGAAGTGTTTGGAAGTATGTACTTGTATCAAAATGTCATAAAAATTGTGTAACTCAAAATCGTAGGCAGTATCAGCTCAGTTAGACTTCGCCTTTACTCGTTGTTGCCTAGACTGACATAGAACCAACCATTCTATATTCTTATTTATAATACATTCACGTCTATGTTACATAAAATGGATGTTTGTATATACAGTCCAATTTGGATAGGTATAGACTGTATAGTGGCACAAGCCGCGTAAGTGATAAAATATTAAGCATAACAAATTTTCCTATCCTTTTAATGTTATCTAAATCCACTTAATTGCACTTAGTGTTTAACCCCTTGGGTACAGATTTATTTGAAAAAAATTCTTGCTTTTGGAAGGGATTTAATTTACTGATTTGCACTGGAAGAAACGTCCTCTTACAAATGATACCAATCACCCTTGCCATGAACAAGAACGTACATGTTTAATTTTGTCCTAGTTTGAATGACGAATTGGACTCGTCATCCGTAACTTAGGCAAAACAAGTGCATGGCGAGTGTCAGTCGTCAAATGTACACAAGGGGTTAAGCCGAACTGGCATTTTTTGTTTTTAAATAGAATTTCAACCCGATAAGTGCACAAAGAAACGTCCAAAAAACTATGCTTAAACTTTCCCAGTGACGTCAGTTGTCTATGTGTATGCTACGACATTTGGAATAATTCTAAGTGTTGTTTGTGGTAGTCTAAGTAGACTCCCTTGAATTTTGTATTTTCCCAGAATTGTATTCGTTTGAAAGCAGTTGTTGCCTAGGAATTATCCTTGCTTGTTAAGCATTTTGAAGTTTCTGCCCATAGCAGGTTTATTTTAGTCATGCAGATAAAAAGAACACTTAAGTGTTTTTTCACTTTTCCAGGTTTGACTAAAAATCTCGTTTTCCGCTGATCTTTAGAGACGATGTCAAATTCCCCGACAATTACAGGTTCTTTAAGTACATGGAAACCCTGTTTTTGAGAGATTTATAAATATATACATTTATTCTTACTCATCTGTCCCTTGCTTCCAGATCTTGAATGTAGTATGCTTGTAGGTATAGGGGAAACCCTCCCTAGACATGAAACACCAGTTGTAGTTGTAGTATGACTGGTATTTGTTGTGAGTCCAACAGTGCTAGCAGCTCTGGCATGCCTCGGAGGTCGTCCGAGGACAGCATGTTGTAGCACAGCATCTTTAGACTGAGAATGCTGTTGAAGCACTTTAATCATGGCGTCCTTTTCAGCTAGCTTTGATTCAAAATCTTTGATTCTAGAGGGAGAGCGTGAAAAAATTAAAATTACAACAGAACAGATAACCAGCACTAATATATAATACAGTTGATTAGTTTCTAATTCATAAAAACGAAAAGGCCGATCGTTATATGGATATTTGAAATATGTATTAAACATCGTTAATTCTATTTCCAAAGTTTATCTTTCATTTATATTACTGCACACAAAATTCTTCAAATGGAATTCAGCACAGTTCAAGGGCTCCGCAAAAAGTCGCTATGGGTTTGTGAAAGATTGTGATTGAAAAATTTTCTTTATTGTGTAATTATGTTAAATGTGCAAGCTGACAATATAATGATTTCTACACTTGGGAGGGCTGTCTCAAAAATTGAAAATTATTTCGACAATTTCTTCACGGTAAGGATTTGTTTGTTCGTATTTTACAGAGCAGGAAGATTCAAGGTCTTGTTGGGCCTGTATTTACGATTTCTCTAAGAATCCAAACCCCTGCTGTCTAGAGAACTAAATTCTTGATTAAAGAGAAAAGAAAAAACCCGTTCATGGTAAAAAGACTGATATGCACACTAGGACATGCACCTTCACAATATACTAGTTCCTTTGTAACTAATATGACGGTTATATTAAAGTAGCATTCTTACCTTCCTTCCAATTCTGTGCACTTTCGATTGGCAGCATACAATTCATCCATATGCTTTAACTTCTCCGTACGAGCCTGGGCAATAAGCTTCTCGCTTTCCTGGGAAGTTCTCTCTAATGCTGCAATCTTGGCATCTCTAAAAAAAAAAAATAATAATTACCGTGAATGGTTCAATAGAATATATTTCTTAAAATGGCCAAGATTGATAATATCATCCGGTTAAAGTAGCAATTCATAATCTTTTTTAGAGGGTTTCAAACATATATAGTGAACCCAGTATTGTTTTTACTGTTTATCTGAGGCCAATAAAAGGGGGGTAAGTTAAAGGGCTTCCGCAAATACAACAATAGCTATTGTTGTATTACCATAGAGACCATATATGTTTTAAGAACCATGTACATATGGAATTATGTATAATATTAGTTGAATTCATATGACTCAAAGACATGAGGGTCATGCTGACTTAATAATGTACTACGGACAGCTCGTATATTGAATTAGGTACTGGCAATTGTTCAGATATTGCATTATGTACTAAGGATTGTACACATATGGCATAGTGTTAGAGGATGTTCATGTTTCACATAATGTACTAGGGGCTGTTTCCGTATTGCATAATATACTAGGAGCTGTTTCCGTATTGCATAATGTACTAGGAACTGTTTACATATTGAATTATGGACTAGGTATATAAATATTGCATTACATATTTGGAACTGTATATGTTTTGCATTGTATACATTCATGGTAACCACTCTTTTGTCCTGATGAAATTCAAGGACTTTTTAAGGACCTCACATTGTCAATCGCAATGTACATAAAAATTAAAAATGCAAGACATTATAAGCATAACACTGAAATTAGAGTGTTTAATTATATTGTTCTTTTCAACTTAACACACTGCCATCAAAAGCTACCCTTTTTGCATCCCTTATATTAGCCATGCTCAGTGGGCGTATCTGAAGCACTACTCGCTTTGTTCGGGAAATAAGGAGAAATACCTCTTTTTATCTTTTGCCAAAACTTGAAGAACAGATTTTTAAGAAAAATTCAAGGACTTTTCAAGGACCAACCACATTTTTGGCAGTTTTTAAGGGCCCCTATTAGGCATTAAAAAAAAATAAAAAAATCCAAGGACCGTGAGAATCTTGGCATTACATTTATATGAATGCCTATAAACATGCATTACATACATATACAAGGGATACTATAGATATACAAGCAATATATGAAACCATGTAAATTTTATTTTATTATTATTTTTCTTTTTTTAATTTCTTTTCTTGCTATAGTCTTGAAACAGCTTTGCAACATTTTTCTCCATGTTGGTGACTGTTATCCCTAAAGAAATGCAAACTAGAGGTTTCTTTCACATTGCCACTCATTTCATTTATCCCTATCCTCAGTCCGCGAATGAGTTAACAACTCAATATGATACATTCCAGTCGGAATGTGTTCAAAGAATTTTCTTTGGACACAATCCTTTTAAGGAATGAGAATAACAGAATGCATTCCCCAAAAAGAATGTTTTTGCCCATCTACATCTTAATTTAAAGAGCAAGATCCTCGAAGACTTACTTTGGTACAGAAGCAGCATCAACGGCAATCTGTCGCATGGTACTTTCCTCTATGTATCGCTGCTCCCACTACAAAATGCATAAGCGTTAGAATATATACCTTTCTGGGTAAACGATATCTAACATACTTAGTTTTGGGCTATTAAATATGAGCATTGAAATTAATTAAAAGCACTATTAAATTGTAACGGCCACACGGACGGTACCTTAGAAACTTCAGCTTCCAAACCAATGATTTTCTTTTCATATTCTAAAACAGTTTTTTTTAGATTTCCACTGCAGTCCTCTTTCGGCGTTGGAGACTCAGGCAGGCCACCCTGCAATGAACAAACACCAATCTCATTTTTATATAATTGTTAATACTTAATTATAATTTACGTGTATCCTTTTTACAAAATAG
>QLNU02015359.1:1584252-1619560 GCA_006491805.2 Dysdera silvatica | reverse complement strand
CTTCCATTCCAATATACTGAAAGTTTAAAAAACCATATCTTTCATATAACTTTTTGTTTTGTTGTCTTTTTATTTGTATTTTAGGTAAGGAAGAGAAAATGCACTCGGGCTGAAAGTGAACCCATTAGTCAAGGCAATAAAGCAACAACAAAGGGATCATTGGTTTGACTTGAGCTTGATAGAGTGCATGGCACATTTTTCTATCCTGTACCCAAAACACAGGTTTTAGTATAAAACATATAAAAAAAAGAGGGGTGTCAGAAACTTAATTAAATTCTTATAAACTTTCGACATATTAAAACATTGCTTTCATTCAAACAGCATTTGCATACTCTTGTTTTAAAACCATAAAGAAGCAAAAAAAGCAATAGAAGGATAATATGACAAAACATTCGTCAGCATTATTTTTGACTTTTGCTCATACGAAAGAATAGGAATACAAAAAATGTGTTTTTTGCAATTACCACTGAGGTGCTTATTCTGGTCTTGGAGACGTCGGATTTCTATCTCAAGGCGCATTCGAATTGCTCTCTCCAATTTTTCTCGTTTTTCTGATGATCTTACCAGGTCTTCGTGTGATTGATGAACTTTCTGTATCTCCAGTTCAAACTATGATTGGAAGTAAAACATTTTTCAAGATGAACAAATAAATCTCCATGTATACCACACTCGCTTTTCCACATTTAACATCAAATTTTATCGTTATATACAATACTACACAGCCCAAAAATATAAGAGATATATTAGTCATTCCTTGACATTGAATATTCTGAATATAATATATACTTAAAAAATAAACACTTTTGGAAATGAGCACACTCTAACTCTTAATAATCAGAAACTATGCATGTATTAGTATGCGAAGCTATTAACTGTAATCTTAGAATGTAGTTATGTGAGAAAAGATGTATTTTATGACGCAAGGTCATCCTGTACTGGGACTTAGTTTTCCAAGGAATCCTGAATTCCGAACTTCCCGATTACAGTGGGCAAAAAACCAACTAGCATTCCATAGCGCCATTGGAAACGAATCTAGACCAATGGCATAATAAATGAAAGTGTTATCATTATACCATAATATGGTTAGCCTAAAAATGATTATACCAACAGCACCATTTTCGATCAAATCTAATCCCTTGCAGAATTTATATACAGGGTGTCTCAACACCAGGGTTGCAAACATCTAGGAGTGGTAGGGTACACCTAGACGAACAATATTTGTCATAGAACCTAGGGTCGCAAACCACTCACAGCGCCAGTTCTAAAACCGTCCAGCATGCACAAATAGTGACAACCAGTGCATGAGAAGCGCAAAATGCGATGTCCTAATCATCTATGCACTTGAGCAGCTGACCTGAGTTTTATCTGGCGCTTTTCACGCACTGGTTGTAAATATTTGTGCATGCTGGACGGTTTTAGAACTAGCGCTGTGAGTGGTTTGCGACCCTAGGTTCTATGACAAATATTGTTCGTCTAAGTGTACCCTACCCCTCCTAGATGTTTATAACCCTGGTGTTGAGACATCCTGTATATAGTTCCTCTTCATGGAACCTTTGTAAAGTCATCTAAGATATGCTTTGTGGGACCTGCTTTTTTCTAAGGGGTCAAGTCCTAGTCCAGGGTTCGAAATTAGTGGGTGCACTGTGCACATGAAATTTTATCCATGCATGTAAATTTTTAATTTGGGTGCATGCAGTGCACCTAACTATTCAAAACTATGGCTACTTACGTTTATTTTTCAAGAATAGTGAACTACGGAATAATTTTATATAATTTTCTCAATGTATCTGCATTTGCTTTGAATTTTTTTTTATTACATACGAATGTTCAATTATTTTGAAAAGTTGCATTTTGTTGTAGTTTACATGCTTAAATATAGTTGCTACATATACATTTTTACCCATTTTTAGTGTTAAGGTTTACTTTCCATCCTGTTAGTTACCTGTACATCGAACTAATTGGCATATGCAGGGACTGTTGATGGGGGTAACCCCCATTGAGCCTATAACCCCCCCCTTATGTACTTCCTGCGTATGCCTATGACCCAACTAGTGCACCTAAATCACAAGACTTTGATGCACTTGTGCACCTGATTTAAAAAGTTAATTTCAACCCCTGTCCTAGCCAGCACCAATTTCTGATCTTAAAACTTGCCTGGAAATAAAATTTGAGAATTCTAACCAAACCCTATTGTATTTGAATGATCTCACTGTTTTATTAGTTCAGCTTTTACTGTTCTGGTATTTAGAATATGAACACTACTTATGCAAAAAAGTTTCTATTTGGGAATGTTCACATTATAAAGTCTGCCACATGACTTCTAAGGAATTTTCTCATGAAGTTTGTTACTTTGGTGAGAGGCATTTTCGGTGTAAGGTGGTAGAAGTTGGCTACAATTGGAACCTGACTGAACCAAACCTTGGAATATAGATCGGTACAGGAAATGGTAAGTCTGTTACAAGTTGGATTTAAACCAAGACTATAAGCATGTAGATCAGGTATTTTGAACAAGATTGATTAGATATCTACAGGGCTGGATTAAAGATCGCAGTGGGACCCAGGGTACGCAGGAAAAGATGGCCCTCTACCCGTACTGCATGAACAAAGCTCACTCCACAAGACTCAACAATGCACTGAGAATTTTAAAATGTTATTAATTCCGGTATTTTATACAGTAAGTAAATAAACAGTCTACTCGCAAACTTGTACTTTTAGAGCTTTGGTTGCAGCAAATTTTTTAATAATGTCTGCTGAATTAGCTTTTACTTTTGCAGTAAGATCCGATTCAATGAATAATAATGAAAGTGTATTTAGCCTATGTTGCATCATTCTGAATCTTAATTTGCTTTTATCCTTTTTAACTTTGAAAAAGCCCTTCTCCTTTGGCATTTGTGACTGGTATTGTCAAGTAAAAGCATAAAACAATAGTAAAGTTCGGAAAAATTGAATCAATCCTGCTTTCTTGTTACCACTTCAGCATTTCTGCTGGCGATTTCTCGGAAACTTTTCAATGTTTTTCAGTTGTAAACACTCTTGAATTCAACAACAAGTATTATTTTTTAGAATGCTGGTTTCCATGGTGAGCCCTGGCATTATAAGCCCAGTGAATAATCCGGTCTTGGATATACATAACAATGAATCAGATAATACTCGTTGGCCACTATTGTAAGGTTTAAAAGAACATGACAAATTCCTGCACACAGATTTCCTCAGACGGAAACTGCAAACAGGCTGGTAAATAAACTTACGACTTTCACATTCTTTCCGCTTGACAAAGGGAGCAGTAGATTCCAGAGACACTATGTCTTTAGACATCACATCACCATTGAAAAAACATTCATTAAGGAATCTTCTGAAAAATTTTTATATTGTCCTGTAAAGGGTCAGATCGTTTAACCTTTGAACTAAGCCCTTAATTTGGATGCTACTTTAATTACAAGGCCGCTGGAGCATGATCAATAAAATACAGCAGAACCCCAATTAACAGAACTTCACTAAACCGCAAGAGCCTCTGCCACACTTATTCTTTTACTACATGCCCATTCAACGTTTTCGGTAAAAACGCTCATATTTATTTTCCAGTGTACTCTGGCCTTAAGAGAGAAACCAGAACGAATAGTAGATACTGGACATATAGAAAGATATCGGACTACTTCCAAAGCAATTAATATCGCAGTACATATACTTTGCGATTTTTTCACTCTTAATATAACAGTCCAATAATATTAAATGTGTCTTTGTATCAATGTTCTAGTTTCTTTGCACGTTTACATTGAATTTTCAGATTATATGAGATTGAGTCCATCCCTTTTATTTTGAATACATGGGGTGGGAGAGAAGGTCACCACATAAAGTTACAAGCACTGTCCACACTTTAATATTATATTAAAAAAATATTATTGCTACAAAAAATTTGAATGACATAAAGGCATAACTTATAGAATTATCACCACTGTGGCCTTTTACAGTCATAACTTACTTTTTGTAACTTTGACACTTTTTTGTAATATGAATCAAGTTCAGCTTTCAAGGCACTGTTTTCAGATGACAGCAGTTCGATCATCTGATTCGCTTGTGAAGTCACCAATTCCGAATCAACAGAAGTCGCTGCTCGACCGCGAGTTTCAGGTCTGCAAGACGCACGCAAAGCATATATGGAATTAAATAAATCTCACAATTTTGTTAATAACACTAAGAAATTTAAAGATAACCACAATTTTTTTATGGATGATGCCCTACTATAAATGTATTGACACTTTACATAAATTATAGAACCATCGCTTAATTCAATAAACTGCGTTTATTGCTATATTTAACTAAGGCAGCTATTGCATATTTAACTGTGGCACATTATTCATTGAAAAAAACTTCGTTGTGGAGACATTTTCGTAGTGGAAATTTTACATTAGTATACGTTTTGTTTTAGTATTTGATATCAAAGTTGAGCACGTTAAATATTTTGTATTACAGTATTAACACTGTTATACTATTCTAATATTAAAACATTAACATTTCCGATTTAAATAGTGGACATTTGTTTTCAGGGAAAGTTGCTATTAGTCCATTAACTTTAATGTTCGCTATTACAACAGACAGGTGTATGGCATAAAATTCTTCAACTTTGCCACTAAACCAATAAAACGACACTCATTCATTAAAGAAAAAGGAATATTTACATATGAATGAGCATAGGAGGTTGAAAAAGATTTAAGAAGAGGTGGTCACTCTCCTATACAGTGTATGGTATTTTCCTCTCTTCTACATGGTTTAACAAAAATTGGCATTTTATGATGCAGGGTCAGTAACGGTCAAGCTGCCATAATATGAGAATTAAAGATTCAAAAACTGAAATTATAACAAGGTTTTATAAAAAAAATTGCATGTCATTTTGGTATCTTATTGTTTTTAAATACCGATATGCTTTGGTTTTACTGCACTTTTTAAAAACTAAAGATTTGTGGCAACCTTGTATCAAGCAAGGCTACAAGGCCCAATTTTACAAAAGCATGTGCTCACTTAATGTCCATGTCACATTCGGGTAATTAATACACATAACAATGTTATTTCACGCTTAAGAGGTTACAATATGGTATGAATGTAGCTCCTACATGCCTCAAGGAATTAAAAAATATGTACGCCTCGCTTCACTATGGTGATTTGGAATCGAACCTAGAATTTCTGTGGTACGTACCTGCACCATTTTACGTTTATTTTAAGGTAAAAAAGCTAGATCATGCAACGTTGGAGAAAACAAGAACAACCGAATTAAAACCCACCTGTGTGCAGTTCGCTGTAATTTGGCACTCGTATTTTCAATCTGGAAGTTCTTTCCAATGTGCGAAAGGTCTGGATGGGATCGTGACACAGTATACTTATTCGGAATCTTCACGGGCGTCTCGTACATTGGCATGCCATCTAAACGGGTGATGGATCCCGAACCAAGTCCTGAACGATTAGCATATTCTGGAGATGGCCACTTTGGATATTCTGGGGGTGGCAAATACTTGCAATTTTCCGGACTGAACTGTTGATAGTTCATTTCTTTAGCTAAATGTTTAAGAATTTCTGATTGGTCCAAGTAATGCTTGGGAATATCTGTGATTTCTTGGGTGGGTTGTTCGTTATACGAAGACGGCGATATATTGTGATAGTAAGGTTGGCTGGACAGTAGGTGTGGTATCGACTGGCCCAAATTCATTTGGTAGTCGTTGGAAAGGTGCTGCAGGGACCCATGGGATGGAGGTTTCTGAACATTGTACATTACTTTACGGGGAGAGCTTTTCGGAGAGGAAGGGATACTACAATTCCCACTACCTCTTGGAGAGCCTCGATTGCCACCCAGGTTTTCCGAATTCGGTGAATATGGATTATGGTAATCCATTTTATCTCCCGCTTTAGCATCTTGGGCATTCTGCATGCTCTGAATAGCATTTTTAACGAAACTTTGACCATAGAACAATGAATTGCTATCGCCACTAAGCTTACTACCATGGATAATAAGAGTGTTCATGGAAGAAATATCGGGATCATTTGCATTTGTTTCTTCGCCCTGTGGTTCTTGGCGAATGCCATTCTTCAAGACAATTTTTTCTTCGACTGTCAAGTTTTCGGTAGATGTTGAGACATCAGTATCACTTCCAGATAAATTCTGTTGATAGCCTGTTCAAAAAATTCCTTGTAAATTATATTTTTTAAAATATTATTTGAGTGGAAATGAAAAACTTGAAAAGGGGTTGTATAGTAATAAAAAATAACTGATGTGTAGGTATTGTGTTTGATTTGTAATGAATGGCCATAAACTTACCAGAATGGCTGTAATTTCTCTGACAGTTGGGGCCATATGGAGAGAGATTTGTTTTCGATGTTTGCATAATTTTCGTTTCAAAACCTACAATATAAAACATAATTTAAGCAGGAATATGACAAACAATACATATCAAACTTAGAAAAATTTTCACAAGCAACAGGTAATTGAACTATTTAACAATTAAATACATATTGCAAAACGTAAAATACTTTTAGTACATAGACACCATAAAACACCTATATCACTTTGTAAGAATGTCTGGAAAACAAACAAACAAACAAACCATTTATATTTTATAAATACGGATTATTCCTGACTTTTCAACTTTATGATGGTGTGAAAGCGATGGTATACAAGGCTGTAGCCAGGATTTAATTTTGGGGGTAAAATTTTTACAGCATGCAAGGCCGTAGCCAAGTCCCATTAAAAATTTAGTTTGGGGGGACCGGTTCCATAAGATCCCCCTTTAGATACGGGCATGGCGATATACATATTCAGAATGTAGAAATTGTACATGGAATTTTTATCATTTACAAGCTAACGATATATGGTACCATATATGAACACAGGGCATTTTAGTTTAATGGTTGGTTGGTTGTATTTTTATGGTGGAACGTCAGCAAGTGCGGATCCAAAAATCTTTCAAGGCAGGGTGGCAATTTGTTTCAGGTTCCTATTTTTAGCTAAGTGTCTGGTATTTTTCATTTCATTTTTCATGATATATTCCTAGTTCAAGGGATGGGCATCTGCCCCATGCCCCTCGAAGGACAGTAATGGCCATTCTGCACCAAACAAGGTGAGGATTTTAGTTTTATGCCCCAAACATTTTTAAGATTTAGTATGCTTTCAAGGAACCCAAACGTGTAGCATACGGCCAGGGCTGCCCTTAAGCAGGAGCAAGTAAGGCCCATGGCCCGGGCCCAATCCTCCTTGGGGCCCCGAAAAGTATAATTCTCAAATTTAAAATTTTTGTAATATTGAAAATTTCCCCAAAAATATTTTTGCTTTGGCTCTTGCATTTTGTGCTATCTAGTGATCATACATTATTCCATTTTTATTCTTCTGTTTTCTTACTCATACACGTGTGGGAACCCGAAATATGTTTTGTCTCAGGGCCCACATTTGTTAAGGACGGCCGTACATAAAGCACTAAACCCCCAGACTACAGATGCAAAAGAAATGACATAAAACAGGATATTAGTTTACAATAAAGCAACTACTTCAGCTTTGGCAATTGTGTTTCCTTGTATATATTTTTACTTACTTTGATCTGATTTTCTCATACTTTTCATTAATATAATTTTTTCTATTTTAAATTCAGTTTCATTTTTTTTTTACTTCAAACTCAATTTTCCTCTAAATTTTTTTTCTTTTTATTTCTTTAGTTTGTAAACTGTACAACGCTTGTAAATTATGCAAACAAGCAAGATTGATGGTGTGAACAGCATCTGCTATACTGAAAAGTACAGTTTTTCAAATCTGTTTTAGGCCTAGTACTTTCCTGAAGGCCATCACTATCGTGATGCAGAAAGCACTTTAAGGTATCAACGAAAAGAGCCCTTTCAGGAGCCTGCAGCAACCCAGTGGTTGCTTTTAAATAAAAAAAAATAATATTGCAGTATCAGTATTATGCCTCAGTAAACGAGAGGATACAACGCAAAAGGAAGAGAGGAGAGCGTGCCTGCAGGTTACATGACTTTTAAACTTAACGTTAGCGGAGCATGCATGCGCTACCCACAATATAGTTCAATGAACGTTGCTCGTGTTATTAATGGTGAACAGAACAAACTGATCGCAGTGATTTTAAACATGCTACAGTGGCATCTTCAGGTTATCTAATTAAGCAAAACTTTGGGGAATCAAGGCATCCTGATTCAGGAAAAGTACTGGGTCCAAAAAAGTCTGAAAATCAACGTTCTATAATGACGGGTGGTCGTTTTTGCTGATGTTAAAGAAAGTCACAAAAGGGGTACATAATATGCACCATCACCAAATGCTTTTTTTACACACTTATGGTAATACCAATAATTTTTTACTCCATGTTCTGTTTTTAAAACTCTTTACAGATGGAACGGATCTATGGTTCATATTTGCATTATAATGGCAATGGTCCCTCTTAGCAAGTGCATAGCCAAGACCCTCCACCCACAAAAAAATTTTTTACAGACAATTTTAAAAGTTTTTAGCCCCAGATGTTATGAAACTGAACCAATGAATCTTAGGGCTCCTCTCCCTCCAAGTCGAGACCTGTGGCTACACCTGACTTTTAGTACTTTTTGAGGTCTCTTTCTCTCTCTCTACGTATACGTTAGCCATCAGCTGCCACACCAGTGACACGTTTTGCGATCTTTTTATCACTGCTAATGGTTCTAATAATGACTACGATTTGGTCGTAAGGGACCAGTAACTCCATATTATCACACACTCGTATACTAATGATTATAAAGCCACGAATTAACACATTTTGAGAAGTTTTAAGTCACAATTTACTATGTTAATAATAAAATATACAATGTTAAGAAACTAAGGTTTTAATTTAATTTTCTGGAAATTAAGCGAATAATTCTTGGATTTCTTGCCCTCATTTATTGGTTAGACTGGATATGCGATGTTCTTTTTAAGTTCATCTGTATTAAAAATTCCCTTTTAATATTTATTATAAGTATAAAACAAGCGATCTCCAATTTTGTACATAAAAGACATTGTGAGCATGTTTTTTCTACCATCTCAACCATGCGATTATGACCACAAATATAGACAGATCGAGAGTAGGAATTTACACTTTATTGTAGTATTTAAGCCCCGATTGTCTCGTTTGAATCGGTGAAATCGAGTTAAGGACTGTGGGCAAAAGAATAGTGCCCGAGAACCATACCACGTAACGATATATCTATATATAATACGAACTTTTACTAGGAAATTTACGTTCCAAAAAGCTAGGACGCGGTAAAAACAACGGGTGTCTCACTTTAACCATAAGTATTTACCGTTTCAAAGATTCACAGACACATATAAAGAACTACTTCGAAAATATTTAACGTCTTTTAAGCTTACATAAATGATAGATTCTTCGTTTATGAAACAATACACGACATGCTGTACTTCTACAATACGTAAAGCTCAGACACAAAGCGGATGCTCCGAAAACAATATTAAATTTAAGGAAAACAACTTACTATTCGTTTTGATTTCCTTGATCAAACGGTTTTCGTGATCGTTATGTTGATACTTGGGTTCAAAATTCGACTAAAATCGTTCGTTTTGCTATGAAACAAATGAAACTATGGGAAATAAAAGTGCCCCAGCCGGGAAGGAATCAACTCACGAAAATATTTGTGGAATTTGGGGGACTGTGACGTCACAAGAATTTCCCGCGGGCTAGCTATTTTTTACCGCGGTTTCCCATTCTACAGGCGAAAGAATTTTCGTAAATCGGAGTTAAAAGTCGTAAGCTACGATGATTTTGCGTAAGACTTACGATTTTTTTTTGCGGTCCATACTATTTTTTTTTTGACAAATATGGAATTGAAGCGTGATCGCAGGCTATGTTTATTTGGAAATGAGCATGTTTTCCTGTTCCAAAATGCAGATAAGTATGCGAATTATATTTCAGGAAATAAATTTGTCAAAAATAAAATCATCAAATTTCAGTCAATATTTAAGAACTTCAGCAAGTATTATTGATGTCCACATATTGATGCATTTTGGAATGTATGGAATTGATAATTATTTTCGCTTATTTGGATTAATTTGAAATCCGCCTTAATTATTTATTAAAAAGAAGAAAATGGCAATAAGATAAATATCGTTATTTCATTTATTAACCTAGAAGCAAAAATATCTTTATAGATTTTATCTGGCATGAAGAGCAAATTGCCTAGGGAGAGACCTGAGAAAAGGTTAACGCACGCAGATGATTTGACAAGTCCCGGCCACCTAGCAAACGAAAACAAATATTCAAGTATAACCATGACATAATATTCGGCTATCGATTTATTGGAAAAAGCCTGTATTAACCGTTCAGACTAGATATATGAAGTATGCCATCCAGTGTAATTAAAGTTTAGAGCTCCAATGCTCTTTCCAACGAAAAAGTTAACATTTGGTTCTTATTTTCAAAAATATTTTAACAAAGCGTTTGCACAATCAATGATAAACATTTCAAAGATAGGTTTTCCAGCAAACTTGATCCAGCTAAAAATTAATTCAACCACTTTCCTAGCTACGCATTTTCTGTACATTGCCTATTACACATTGCCTTTTGTCCATTACTGGTTTGGTTACCGCATACTGCCCTGGCGCAGAATGTGACGCGCACTCCAGAGACAAACCACTAATAGTTTTAGAATCTAAAACCATTCTCAAATTTAGAAAAAGCCAACTCAAACGATCAAAACTAACTCGAACAATCCAAAATATAGATTGAGTTTGCAACGTATTACGTAGAGCCAATTTAACCTGTCACGGCGAAAAAAGTGCGTAGCTATTTTGGAAACTTATGGAAACTTTCCTGTACTATTGAGTTTAACGGTTTAATTGTGTATTACCGTATATTATTATGTGTTTTTTTCCAATAACCACCATACTTAACACTGCAAAGACTATATTATTTATAAATATCTATCTGTTTTTGTGTCAATGGTACATTTTCCCTTGTACTTTCTTTACAAAAATGTGTCAAGTATGAACTCAAGAGTTTAAAATCAGCATGAATGTGAATGAAAATAACATTTTTATTATTAAAAATATGAACGTCTAGCCAATTTTTGAGCTGTTCCAGGTTTTCCTTGAATCTGCCCTGTCATCCTTCTTCTGCCACCGTGAGTTTTTACAAGGCCAACTAGATCTAGTTAGCCTTGGTTTTTATCAAGAGAGCTTCATCTTCATTTTATCCATTTGGCAACAGTGATCGCGTGGAAACTTGTTTTTATCTTTACGCTGGTTGCAGTATTTTTTAAGTCACTTACAGGTTGAGAATGGGCTACGGAGATATAGTAAATTTGCCGAGTTCTTTATGGAAAGGACTTAAAAATAGTACAAGGCATTTCGCTGGTTACGAAACTCATCCTTCTAAAAGCCATGTTAAAGAAGCGGTGTGTCCTAAAGCTGAAGGTTTTATAAATATGAGTCAACTAGGAAGAAGTGCATTTATCCGTATTGCTGGTGTGTCCGGTGCAATAGCAGTAGCAATGGGTGCATACGGAACCCATGGTATATAGCTAATCATGATTAAAATATTGGTATAGCTAAAGGTTTGGGATGGGAAAGGGGGCCCCAATCTGGTGTTCAGGGCTACATCCAATGGGTCCAAAAGGCTAATGGGAGGGCCTCCCCTCTAATGCTCACACATAGCATTTACTTGTAATTTTCATTTTTTCTAGGAAGGGATAAGCTCAGGGCCAGCCATATAGCCTACCGATTTGGTTGAATTGGGAGAGCCACATGCTTAGGAAGGATTTTTTTTTTTTAAAACTGCAAAGTAAGGCTACTTTTTTGTGGCAGACATAAACAAAATATCAGGGGCACAATCTATCCCCTACTAAATTTTTTTTAAGTGTTTCCAAAACGTCTGGGAACAGGGCAAATGACCTGCCACCATGTTGTTTGCAGTTTTTTTGGCCATGTTAATTTTCCTGAATAAGTGGAGGGGTTGTGGGAGGAAGCCCCCTGCTTCGGGCTGTGCCAACACTGCCAATTTCGATTACATTCGAGTTATGCCCGAATCTTCCAAATGTTGTATGCTAGCAAAAAAGCATCAGAACAGCCTGATATTCGTAATTGTCTCAATTCAACGAAGTTAAAAACACGAAGTACTAACCTTTATTGGTTTTGGTTGAATGTGTGTGGAATTTTTTTTATGTTAGCGGGGATATTTTTTAATTCACACTGCCTTTCATACACTGCTATGGGAAGACATAATCTATGTTAGGCTCAGCCTGCAATCTTGTCTGTTTCCTACGTACCAGACACTCATACACCAATGCAATTAAACCCTTATTCATAGTCCACTCCATTTACAGCAATTCTGGAAAAAAAAAAAAAAAGTCAACCACTCATACATGATACAATTCACTGGAACAAACCACAACAAAAGAACGTTGAAGCTTAGAAGAGAGGCATAGGAATGACATTAGAGAGAGTATGACATCACAAGCTGATGTACTGAAAATCTCAACCGATTTAAGGCAAAGAGAACACTAGGGGACGAATTCTGCAGTAATGCCAATATCTGAATCGGGCTTAGTGATTTATGTATTATTTGTAATATAATATATATATATTCACATTTATATTATTTGTAATATAAATGTGAATATACCAAAACCTCTCAATATAGGACACCTCAGGACTTTAGTATTTGCTTGCTTTTTGAAGGTGTCCATTATTTGGAAGGGATAATACAATAAACAGTGCTAGATAAAAGAAATTGGAGAAATGTCCGGGCATGGATTCGGACTATATCTGCCAGCGTGCTGCTCCCAATATAGTAACCCACTTCTTTGTCTTGCTATTGCCTTTTATTGAAATCCTTGGTAATTCCTGTTTTTCAGTAAACGACTGTTTCTCATAAATAACATTCAACCATTTAAAAATAGATGTTTTTAAGTGTCAAATATACATGCATATAAAAAAAAAATTAGTTGAACAATTTTTACCTTAAAATGAAAATGTATTTAATGCTTCTTTCCTGCACACCACCTGTAGTTGGATCCCCCCCCCACCATAAAGGGAAGAATTCTTTTCACAAGAAGCCAGTGCAGCTTTTCTCAGTCCTGTGGGAAATTTGCAAGGTCTGGATTTCTGGTAATTAAAAAAAAGAAAAGCATGACAAGTACTACTATTCAAACAATACAGTGTATTCAAGGGCAGTTGGGACTTTATAGCGTAACCAGACATAGTGCTTAAGAAAACTGCTTATTAGGGAGTCACTTGGGCATGCCTCATTCTGTTTTGCCACTTAAAATCGTATTGTATTCCAACGGTATTAGGGAACCCAAGGTAGCTGACGTGACCACTCGATTTTCTGTTTTGGTCGTTAAAAATTTTATTATATAAAAATTTATTTCGTTATATAGAAACACTTTCATATGTAATGATCACAGGGATTTATCAAAACTTCGCTATATGGAGAATTTCGCTATACGGAAGTTCGTTATATGGAGGTTCTACTGTATATATATGTATATTGCAGGATTTTATCCAAGGAAAGATGTACCTGATGATTTAAAAGATGTTTATAGAACAGCCAACTATTACCATTTCTTGCATACTCTTGCATTACTCGGTGTACCACTTACAAGACGACCACTTCTAGTAAGTAGCATACAGTTTGTTTCATTGCTTAATACATGTAGGAAACAACTACTTATCTAACTACCTAGTTTTATTGTACATGTAGGACTTGATATAACATTCTAGAAAATAGGAAAAACTAACGTTTGGATTTCTTTGGTGAAAATGCAGATCTACTACCCTGTAGCACAGTGTTTCTCAAACTTCGGTCACTCACGGGGAGGAGGGGGGGGGTCTTTCTCCACCATTAAAAAAACATATTCCCTGAAACTAAGGTTGCCAACAATGGCTAATATTAAGTCCTACTTAGCTATCCTCATATCCCTCCTCCCCATCTCTCTCAAGGAAAGACATATCCAAAGTAACCCTCGATTTATGTGATTTATTGGCAGGCTTATATACGTATATAGGAGCTTCGGCAGAAGAGACTTATTCATTCATTGAAATATAATTTGTAGTTAATTTTAACTTCTTTTATGGTAGACTTTAAGCTTTTTCAGTTTTTTTTACTTTAAAAAGGCACCAGCTTTTGGCAGAAAATCTCAGAAATCTCCAATCATGTTTTTAAAATATGGGTTGGTTGCCAAACTCACCTGAAACAAAATAATTTTCAGAATAACACTATTTGATAAGGAGAGTGTCAGTTATGATCTTATTTTGTCAAATTTACAATGAAAATGACATCATTAACTTAAATAATAATAATAAGCAATGTAGACAGCATGGGTGTATTCAGAAGATTCAAACCTTTCATGAAACACCGAAAGGTAAGGTTTATATCAAATACTCCTTCTGTTCAAAAATATGGTATACATTTAAAAAATTATCGTTGAATAACAGAGGAAGGAAACATTTGAGTAAGGAACTAAGTTTAGTGTGTAACCGACATACAAAAAATAGTTTTAAGTGTAGGCCTATACCATATTTAGAAAAAAAAAACGTATACTATATTTTCAGACAAATTTTTTTAAATGTATACCATATTTCGGACTGAGGGAGTAGTATTTATGAGAAATTCTTTAAATTTCACAAGAATTTAAATTCTAGATATGCTGGCAATTTTTAGTTAATTTTTTTTTCTGAAATTTCGTGACGATCCCAGTGTTGCCAGATCTGAAGATTAAAAAGTAGCAAACTGTGCTCCAAAAGTAGCGGATTTGAACAATTTGTAGCCCAAACATAAAAATGAATTATTTTGCAACTATACCCTTATACTAATGAAATATGTATATATAAATATGTTCATGTTCCACAAATAACTTCCAACCAATATAAAATACCAATTTAATGAATACATGGTTAGTTCTTCAATAAAGATCACATGCAGATGCGTTTCAGAGTAAAGTTTTTTTTTATCCAATCCATTAATATTTTTATATATCGTAAAATTAATAATATAATACACTCAAAATTATTTACAACTTACCTTCTATTTAAAATTGCATAACAGAAAGAATATCGGCAGTCTCCCATTCTTCCTTTTCGTCTGGTTCTTTATGATAGATTGAAGAATCAAATCTGGGCATTAATATCTCTTGTAATGTTGATTGCAAAATTTTGTATGAGTTGCTTATTTTAAAACTTACAGGAAACGGAGCCACGGTGCGTTTTGGTTGGTAAAACATAAATTATGGCTAGGCATGGTTTATAGAGTGAAGAGGCAATGATTTCCGATCACTAATTGCAGTAAACAACGCATAACACATTAAAATTTGCATAATCAAAATGAGATTTAAGACCAAAAAATCAACCTCTCCCTCCCCACCAATATAAACAATAAAGCCATTTATAACTCAATTACAGTGAATTTACAAATATAAAAAATATATTAAAAATGCATTGTTTTACACTAAAAACTTGCATTAATTAAATATTTCCAACATTTTCATTCGGCTTTTTTTTAGTTCATCATGTTACAGGTTTTTTTTGACTCGTTATTTACTTTTGGTTTGGGTTCGCAATGAACCTAAAGTGAGAGAAAATGTCATTTATTTTATTTTATTTAAACCAAAGAGATCGTATAGGGTGGATTTCAATTATTAATTTTTGCAAAAATTACGCGTTGTGTTAAATAACCTCTCTTCCAACATATAGTTGATAGAAAGGTTACCGCAAGTCTGGTAAGCGAAGGGAACCAGGGTGAAACCCCTCCCAGTTAATAATAAATGAACTTGGGTCCTAAATTGAAACCGAAGCTAATTTATTCTATTTACTTAACATGCTTATGAAAAAACTGCTGAATTATATAACTAGAAAACACAAATTATACAATAGAAATTTAGTAGCGAAGTATAAACTTTATTTCTGGTGCACAATATTAATTTACTTTACAATGGTAGATCATACCATTTTGCAATAATTGACCTCAGTACTGGGAATAACTTAAAACCAAACCTTTTTTTATAAAACGTTTGACCAAACAAGTTAATTATCAACCTATTGAAATAGCAATCCCTACTTAAATTCTTGACTGACGTTACGAACATTATTAGATATAGTGTTGGATTAAACTAATGGTTATATTAAATAAATAAAATTAAAGTTAGGTAAGGCACCAAAAATTAGTAATTAAATAAGGAAAAGAAGAAAAAGGATGTTTACATTATTTGGTTGATCCATCATGAGGGGGGCCCAACGGACGTGAGGGGGAAATACCCAAATATAAAAAAAAAACTCAAGCGGACATCTTGATATTGTAACAGTTTAGCGAAAAATGAGTAACTTTTTTGGTGACCAGCTTTGGAGACAGAAGTACTGAGATCGCCAAAAATGGTGCCAGCACACCACCAAGTAGAACGAGTTGCTCTATCGTGAAGCCCAGGACGAGTCAAGTGATTGGCGTAATTTTTGATGTCTCGCCAACGCCAACATTCACCAAAACTGCTGGTCAGTTCTCAGAATTTGGGCGAAAATTTACAACTTGCCTTCAGGTATCACTTTCACGTTTCTGTTGTCGGCAAAGTTGTACTGGACAAAGGTATGTTTCCTCGAGTGTACGATTTGATGACGCCAGAGGTGACCTATTTGACCTCTGTTGCAAAGTGGTTACGTCGCTGCAGGAACTGACCAGGCTTTCGGTTCATAAATGCATAGCAACATCTATTTCTTGCCTTCCTTACTTGTTTGCAAATCTAATTGCGAGGGGTGAGAAACGTAGACTGGCTGATGCTGTAATGATGATGATGCCTTGGCCACCAAAGAAAGGAAGTAAAAGGATAAAGGAATTTTCTAATCTCGAACCATAGACGAAAGAATAGATAAATAAAAAATAGAATAATTGATTGGATTAAAAAAAATAAAATGAAGATTATTAGATGAATAAAAATAAAGAATTTAATTAAGGTAAATAGTAGTGGACATTAGCAAAAAAATAAAATAATAATAATAATAATGAACGTAATTCAACTGGGTTGCCCAGTAGTGTGAATAGTAAAAACCAAATACTTTTCACTGAATATTAAATTACCCTATTTTGCATAAGTGCATGAACAAGTTAATGCACTGAAGCTAATTCCGATATCATGAATTATTACACATAAATAAAATGAACTGAACATTTTTATCAAAACAAGAATTTCACAAATTAGTAGCTATGTCCACATCATGCCCGTTGTCTCTGAAAAAAGGAGAATCAGTTCGATGCATATTTTATTAAGAAAACTAAGTTCTTGTTTGAAGATGTCCACTGGACTGTGAAAGCTTGATATATTGAGTTTGTAAAATGAAGTCTCTAGTGTTCATACAAGGAGTCCAGTCACTTCTTTAACGGTGAATAGTCAATATGCATGAGGCCATTTCTTCTGGGTGTTTCGATTAACATTAATGGCCATAGGTATCGAGGTCCTGTTCCATGTGGAGTTGTAGTCGGCTGTCCAAGTTTTAATTCATGTCATTTCTGTATTAAATAGTTCCACGGGTACTCTTTCCTGGTTTGGTTTCTTTCCCTTAAACAATGAAAGACGAAGGCAGAATCTGACCACAGTTTATATTTTTACGATTTGTTGTGTCTCACGGTTTAGTATATGTGAAAAATGTCTTAAATGAAAAGATGTAATGATGTAGATGGAAAAAAACATTATTTAAAATATGAAAGGTATATTTTTTTTATAATTTTTGCGACACAACAATTATAAAAGAGTTGAATTAGGCTGTAAAGGCAAAGTTGATGCTCATCTTCTAGCTCCCTTTAACGTACACTGTATATATATGGGAAAGGAGATTGGTATAATAAAAATTCCTTACAGATTGGATAATTTAGCTAAAAACTTTTTTTTTCCAAGTTTTAGTTACATATTTGGCAAACATTTTCTCCTGAGAAATATATGGGCTTAATATTTCTATAAATTATATTAGTTTTGATGCAAAAGGGTAATTTTTGGAAGAAGTTTAGTTAAAAGTATAAGTTTTTCAAAATTTTCGGTATGCAAAGTGGTATAAAACTCATAGTTCAGGAAAATTATTTTAATAAGTTATTTATTATAACAATGAATTTCAAATTTCCCTGACTTTTCCAGGTTTTCCAGATGAGTAGCCACCCTATGAGTGTTAGATCGAATGTATATATATTGTTTAAGTTACATTTCTATGGCTATACAAGTTACGTGGCCACAATGTTAATATGGGTTATACAGCAATACAATTAAATTTACAATGTTCACATTTTTACAATACTGTTCAATCACTTGGCATTAACTGGGATAAGAACACGGTCAGAGGTGCGAACTCAATAGAAGTCCAATGTTACTAGATCTGAAGATTAAAAGTACCAAAACAAGAACTGAACGAGTATCGAACATGTTTTAATAAAACTATCGTTCATTGCGAATAGAAATATTCAACAAACAAAATTTTTATTGCATTTAATGCAGATAATTTATTGCAGATAATTAAAAGTAATGTGTTTCTCAATTCGAAATTTTTGTTGCGAGGGCACTTAAAAAGTCGCCTAATTGGCTACTTGCAGCCCATTCTGGCACCACTGGATGATCCTGTGGACCACACTCTGAGAAACACTGCTGTAGTAGCACAGTGGAAACACAATTGTGGAAATACAAACAGTGTAGGAACACAATTGACAGGACAATTCGATCATGATTTTCTACGTCACATGCTGATGTGTAGATGATTGCATGTTCATACTCACACAGACATGTCACATATAGGCAAGTCAAAATAAACTATTATACACAAAGATAAAAGAATATTGTCACATGATAGTCTGGGAGATTGCTCTGTACAGTTAGGATATAAATGCTAATGATGGTAACCTTTTTTGTAGAATACAAGATCAAGTTGTGCTTTTTGATTTAATTAAAACTGTTCTAATTTTTCAAGGATAGCCATTTTCTTAATGATTAAAATATGCATATACATATGCACAAAAATACATGCACTATGTAAACAAAATATTTTTATTCATACACTTGGTCAAACTGGAGGAGGGCATGTGAGGGAGATGTCCACATGTAAGTGTAAAGAGGGGGGGGGCAAGAGTAAAAAGTTTAAGAATTATATTGACTTGTCGATAGTTATGCAGTGAAGGTGCAGTATGGTTTTTGGCATACCACAGTTAGTCCTTAGAAACTCCTTATTTTTTATCGTGCAAAAAGGGTGGGACCTTAATGCATGTAATTTTTCTATTCTCTGAGGTTTAATTGTTCTGTGAGCATAGGTTTGGATTTTTTCATCATCTTAATATATTGTTCGATGCTAAAACCTTGTTAAATCACCAGATTATAATTATAACCTATTTGAACCTAAGCAGTCTTTCATATTTTAAAGTGTAATTTAATTTGTTTTTCTATGTCATTTCAGGTTGGTGTGATTTTGGCTTCAGGAATGAGTATCTTTTGCGGCACATGTTATTATACGGCTCTGACAGGAGACTATTCAGTTCGAAAATTTACTCCCTATGGTGGAATGTTACTGATTCTTGGTTGGCTAACTATGGTATTGTAACATAGCACTCTAATTCAAGAATCTCACATTTCTGAAGTTGCAGAGCACATGTCTATTGTAATGTCCTACAAATAGAAACTAAATCTTTTAATGATTTTATTTTCAATAAACTATAATATTTGTATTTTCAGTTCCATATATTTATGTGTTGAATTATGCACACTTTACTATAGTAGAACTCCGATTAACTGAAATAAAGGGTGGAGGGAGGAACCCCCCTATTTTGGCTAAGCAAAACTTAAGATAATACGGAAATTCAATTTTCAGTGTCAAGATGCAAATTTCTGCGAGATTTCAAGAATTGCTACTACTAGGGTCAGAGCGGGTCACTAAAAGTTACCTTTTTTCAGCAAAGTCACTAACGCCACTATTTTTATAAAAAAAAAAAAGTCACTTAAAATTACTATTTTCGGTAAAAAATCATTAATTTTATTTTTTTTTCCATTCATAGTAGTCGTGTGCGAATTTTATTGACGATTGTCAATTTTTAATTTTCGTGGCCGAGAATTCATAACCGTGTGAAGGAAATACCATATTTTTTAAGTGGATACTTAATAACAAAAAAATAGAATAGAAGGTCATTTCGGTTAAGCGAAGTTCCGATGACGTGGGTTCATTATAAACGATTTCCACCATATGAGCGTTTTTGCCAAAAAACATTGAACGTGTGTCCACTTAAAAAAATAATTTGAAAAAAAATTCATAGGTCATTTCAGTTAATCGAAGTTTGAATAACCTAGAATCTACCGTTAAGGAATTTGGTTTATTATTTACATTTTTGTGGCCTACTCATTATCTGCAGGGGACAAAATGTCTACAGGGTGAGAAGCTGGGGGACCATTTTTCTAGATCCCGTTGATTTGGCGATTTTTTTTTTTTTTTAAAGGTACAATAATTATTTATTGAAATCTTTGGAAAGCCTTTGTCATTTGGTTTACTTGGAGTTTTAAGGATTATCAGCGTCAACATCTGGATAATCATATTTATCCAAATTTATCAACTGTTTGGACATTGACAGTGGTATAAGAAAGGGGTGGGGGCTGAGGTCCCCCACTGGTTATCAAGTTACATTTTCTCACATTTTATAATGTAATCTTCTTTAAAGCCACTTGAGTCTCCCCCTTAATTTTTGAATTGCCACACTACTGGACATTCATGCCCATAACTGGTTTTGTTTTTGCTGCACTTCGTTTGAGTGGAAGGCATGTATATTTTTGTATCATGTTGAAAACTTTTTGAAGTTACTTAATCCTGAATAGGTTTTATTCTAACCAACTATAGGGCAATGGCAGATCTGATAGGTGGGGGACGATCGAAAGAAAAAAAAAAGAAGTTTGCCAAACTACACGTGTATTCCCTGCCTGTTTTGTCGCCGAGGTGCGGCAACCCCCTTCCTGGATTATGTCATCACGTGTTCGCTTTCCCACCGCCATGTTTTCTTAAGGAGTAACTACCTGTTGTACTGAGTTTACTACCTGTTATACCCTTTTCCGATTTTTTAACAAAAAAAAAACTTCTGTCTATAAATGTCTGATTTTTTTAGCTTTTGGAATCATTTCTTCTGCTTTGTCTTTGTGATGCTGTCTCCATAGATACTCTGTGAAATATGAGTCAAACAGCATTGCATCACCGATATTGCGATGCTCCACGTTACCCTCATACCTTCTCTCCCCCATAACTTCTGCGAAGTGCGAGCCCAACAGCTTTTCATCACCAACGTTACAATACTGCACATTCCCCTTATCTTTCCCCTCTTGTCCCCCATACCTCCTCTCCCCCTCTTTCCCTCCATACCTCCTCTAACCTCTTTCTCCCATACTTCCTTTAACCTTTTCCTGGTATACCTCCTCAAACGTCTTCCTCCTATATCCGCTCTCCATCCCAAACATACCATCAATTCCAATCTGTTACAAAAATAAATACATTTAAACATTCGTTCATCCTATCACTACAAATCACGAAACACCACTGCCATGAACATACACTATGACACTACAATACAACTACCCTGCACATTTTTTACGCTCCATAAAATTTCCTCCCCATTTTAAGAGTATAGCAGAAATTGTGGCAAAGGACGATGAAACAGGGGATACATCTGTAGTTTTACCAAAAAGTCTTTATGTATTTATATTACCTTCATTCCCTCCCATGTACACCAGTTTTTCTTCTCTGTAGGTATGATACTGTATATTTTATTGACGCGTAAAAGTTATGCATTTATTTTAGAAATCTCATTTTCTTATGCTTAAAAAATAGGAATATTCATCACTTAAAATCACCCTACTATTTTTTAAAAACTTATCTGGTGATATGCCTACCTCAAAATCTGAAATCCGGATATAACTCCATATTTAATCTGTTTGCATCCTTTTTGTGAATAATTATTTTTTCATTGGCTATATTTCATTATAATGGCTAATGTACTAACGAACAGATTTGCTGATTATTTCTCATTAGTACCATGGTTTCGCGGAGATAAGCATTTAAATGTAATGTTTTAATTGTGATTTTTTGAGAGGGGAGGAAGGAGTAGTGGCCTAGCATGTTAATAATTATGGGGAGGGATTAAGTAGCTTTGAAGATCATCATTTAATGCAGTATTAGATAAAATATGTTTTGATATCCATTGCGGGGAGTCTAGAGTCCTCCATTTCCTATGCCACTGGAGAGGGGAAGTGATAAAACTAATGAAACAATACAGAGTTTCACCAGGAGATTCCATAACAAACAGTTATTTCGACACTGGCGTAAGGTTTAAAAACACGACGTTTCGGGAGCCAACTGCTCCCTTTGTCAAGTGAAGGCAGAATGAAGAGTTCGTGAAAGTCCTAAGCTTATATACCCGCATGTTGGGAATCCCCATCTGAAGTCATCTGGTGCGGAGCAGTTCCAGCTGGGGAAATCCCTACGATGAGACCTACGATGTCGGATGAACACCCCCAACTCGAGGTTTTGCAAAAATCGTATAAGGTTCTGTTAGAGATTTCGCGATGTTTATTGCACGACTCCTCAAACCATAGATTTCCCATGATTCCAGAAAAAGTCCATTCCCCAGATTCATCACATTCTGAACCAGATTGGCATTCGATGAAAACATTACATCAGAATGTGACGAATCTGGGGAGTAGACTTTTTCTGGAATCATGGGAAACCTACGGTTTGAGGAGTCGTGCAATAAACATCGCAAAACCTCTACCAGAACCTTACAGGATTTTTGCAAAACCTCGAGTTGGGGGTGTTCATCTGACATCGTCGGGTGCGGGGGCTTTCCCGGCGAGGGTTTCCCCGATTGGGGTTTCTCCAGCTGGAAATGCTCCGCACCAAATGGCGTCAGATGGGGATTCCCAACATGCGGGTATATAAGCTTAGGACTTTCACGAACTCTTCATTCTGCCTTCACTTGACAAAGGGAGCAGTTGGCTCCCGAAACGTCGTGTTTTTAAACCTTACGCCAGTGTCGAAATAACTGTTTGTTAGTGATAAAATTGATGCATTAAAATTGAAAGCTGTTAATATTTCAGCTATTATTTTACAAAATATTGACGAATAAATGATTTAATTGTTTGGTTTTATTGATTATATCATACCATCCTGCATAATTTTATTGATGCACATTTCTGGAAGTTAGAAGTACAACATGAGTCTTAAAATTAATAAATAAATTTTGAGGAAATAGAACTGTGGAAAAAGGTTTGAAACTTTGAAAGTAGATCTATTTGACTGGAAAAGGGGTAAGGCTGTAGCTAGATGCTTTTTACAGAGGAGAGGGCCTAAAAGTTACAAGGGGTGTGGGGCACTCAGAGGACTATAGTAGAGCTTAGCATTCGTTAATGATAATAATAAATTTATTAAAACCCAACAGGTTACAAACACTTTTATGTTGGGAGTAAAACACAGAATTTCAAAATCGTCAGTCGGAATACAATAAAAACTTAAATAAATTTAAGGCACACAAACTAATAAGGAAAAACTAAAAAAAATGGGACAGATCAAAGACCTTCAGAGCATGACAAAAAAACCAGGAGGGAAGGCAATGTTTTAATACATTTTATTAATATATTTAAGGATACTGGGTATCTAAAACTAATATATTTAACATTAATGAATAAATTTCTTAACCCTAAATTTTGCATTAAAAACTTAGAGATATACTAAAATTTATACATACTTTTATCCCTACCATAGAGTAGATGAAGACTTAGATCTTTGTAGAAAACATGGTGTATACAAGAAGATCTACCGTTGAAATCCATTTTGAATACACTTTTAACGTCAAAGAGCAATTTCCATTATCGTATACAATTTCATAGAAAACAAAAATCTACAATAATTTATTTTGAGAAAAAATATTTTCGGGGTGGAGGTGGGGCTTAGCCCCCTCTAGCCCCAGTCTGGCTACGGCCCCAAAAAGAAGGCTAGCCAATCAGGATGCCTAACTAAGGCAGGCGTAAACATGTAGTACATATTCAAAAACACGTATATTGTGGAAAGTTGAAAATATTTTGAAAAATTCAAACTTGGTGGGGGAAAAAGTTTTAATTTCTTTTTATTATGCAGTTGGGAAAGAATTCTAGCCGTAAGTAAAAACTGAAAGTAGAAAACCTCAAAACGTGTACAATGGGATATATGCAAATACATATGTCTACCCCTTTATGGATAAGTAACCTCAATTTTCCACAAAAATTGATTTGGTTTAAAAATCTGGATTGAAAACGGTTTTATTACAGCTAATAAAGAACTACAATTTTTAAATCCGTTATAAATTTTAACTGTAAACCTTTCTTTAATGGGCAATTAAAATTATTTAATTTGCGCCAAAAATGAAAAATATTGATATTACAAACTCCGTAAATTTATGAAAAAAAAAGTATGACTGCGGTTAGTCATCTATAGGTAGATGATTAAACTTCAACGAACTCCGAAGTCCTTTAGAATCCGGCAATGATAATGATTAATGAATGGAGGTTGGTTGGTTGTATTTTTGTGGCATAAGGACTTCTTCTTAAGGGTCATTCTGCACCAATCAGGGTAGAAATGGAGAAAAGCAGAAAATTACAGCTTGTTATGAGGTTCTCCTCCAGATAGGAAACATGCTACATAAATCATATTTTACAAATTGATTTCTTTGATTTCGCATTTATACAAATTTTGTAACGTAGACAACATTGATTTCGAATTCTTTAGACCGTGAAAAAAGAAAATGTGTGTTATAGCCCAATTTGAGTAGCTGTGATATTGGGCAGGATGAGGCTTGATTTGACGCATGTATTTTAATTAAATAGAAGTTATAAATGAATTTGGGCACCACATTTTTTTAATTGAACTTGTGACATCGTTTTGACATGTTTTTTAATAAGTTGTTGCTTTTATGCCATGAGAATTACCAGGCCTAATAATATTTTGCAATTTTTTTTAGCAATGTCGCTGATTTCGCTTTCATTGAAGCTCCGAGTGAATATTTCTGTCACAGGATGAAACTTGTTGCTTGAGGGGGTGGGGTTGCGGACCAGTTTTAACATCCTGTCCATTGTCCGGTTCTCGTCCCTTTCCTTCTCCTAGGGCCTAGGAGCATGATATATCTTGTTTTGGATAGCACTGCTCTGTAGTTGCTGATAGTATTTCTTGTGAAGAAACTCCGAAATACAGTGTATCTGTTTTGGGTTTCCGAGATAAGAAGTGCTGGGGCAATTAGAGCCCCAGATTAACGTGGATCTCTTTTTCTAAAGCAGCCGAGATTTGTTTTACTGTAATACTTGAGTGGTTAGGATACTGTTCTAAGTGTAGCAGCTCCAGCAGTAAACGGTGAACGTGCTTATGATTCTACTTTTTGATTATTTCAAAATCATTATTATGTTAACTAATTAGTTTTTAATTTATAAGTGTAATAAAAAATGTGACCATGGATAGATATTAATAATCAAGTATTGACCAACTCCTCGCCATTTACAACTGAAACTGATTCGCTGAGTTTAAGTTTCGATTTTCTTTTTCCGGAAAAACCAGGAAAATTAATATCGGAAGGTTTAAAAGCTACATAAAGACGAATTTACTCGGAATTTAAAATCCAGACGGTGAAAAATAAACGTGATCACTTATAAAAATTATCACTTATTAAAAATCAGCTTATAGAACCATTATCAGGTGCAAAATTTATACAATACTTTTATATACATTTTCCTTATATATATATATATAAATGGGAAAATAGTAGATAATGTAAATATAAATGAAAATGTAGAAAATCAAGCAAATAGATTGGTGAGAAATGAAAGCAAATAAAAAACAATAGTAAACAATAAAATAAAAATACAAACAAGTTTATCAATGAAGAGCGCGCATGAAGCAGCAGCAATCAATATGATAAAAATATATAAATACGAAATGTAAACATAAATATGTCAGGTCAGAATCAAGCGAGTAAATAGCAAAGCGTTAATAGGTGTAATACATACATCATACCACAATTGTATGATGTACATACATTTACACCTATTAATAACCTTCATTTACTCGCTTGATTTTCTACATTTTGATTTATATTTATGTTTACATTATCTACTATTTCCTATTTATATATATACACACATGTATGTTCCTATACAATATATTAAGGTTATAAAATGAATAGTGATTTAGCCGAATATCCTGTTAGCTTTCAGGCAGAACATAAACTTCTTTAAAATTGCCCTGCGGTGGCGCAGTGTGGTAACGCGTTCTCCTAGTGCGCCGCTAATCCGGGTTCGACTCCCAGCAGTGCAAAGAACGCTTACTCAGAGATCTCATAAAGATCGCACTGCTCACTGTAGTCCGGGGTTTGGTTCCCTAGGCCTTAAGAGGTTCGGATTCCTCGGAAAACAGTAGGTCCCGGCGCAGCATGACCACTGTAGTCTTTGAGCCGTAAAACCACAAAACAAACAAACAAACATCTTTTAAAATTCTCTACAAATGTTTGTTTGGCTTTTTTATGGCGCAAGAGCATCTGGGCTATACTGCGCCAAACATGGTAAAATCAAAGACTGTTGTTAAACCCAGTCCTTTGTAAAAATTTAAAACGTGCGTATGGTCAGCATGGTCATTTAAAATGTCAGACAGTGATGAAGAGTTAAAAGTAAGAGTGCGGGCAAGTCTATAATAGGGGCATTGAGTTAAAATGTGTAAAACACTCATGGGTTCATTGCACACTTGGCAAATTGGTGCTGGTCTATAAACGTTAAAAAAAAAAGTGTTAATTTTACGGTATAAAGAAAGCAAAGGTCATGCTACACCGGAGTTTGCAGTTTTCCGAGGAATTCGAGCCTCTTTTTGCCAAGGAAACCAACTTCTGGACTACACTGATGGCGGGCTCATCTGATGGATGCAAACGAAACCAGAAAATGCTTTTATTATAAATTTTTCCTTTGTGACAAAAGGAGACGATAAATTATTATTATTATTATTAAGTTAATAATAATGTGCCAAATTGCTTAACTTGGATAAATGCACCTATCATTACGCTTATCATTGCTTAATAACCCGTCAGTTTCTTTGCGAAACATATGATTGTCAAATGGCTGTGAAATCAGTATAGGGATGCAAAACACAAAAAAGGAGAGAACTAATTCAAACAAACGTAACAAATTTAATTAGGACTAACTACTACTCTACAAATTCTATGCAGTTATATAAATGGCGAAAGTTTCCACATGGACAGAAACATAAATGTCTAGCTGATATTCTTGCTATGGTGCTGTGATTTATCAATACAGGTTGTTATCAAATCAACGGCTCAGCAACAATATCTGTCTAAATTGCAATATGACAATACAATAAATTACACCAATACTGAGAACGTATGCCAGATATTAAATTAAAACAATGCAAGAAATACTGCCTGAGTAAGCAAGGGCAAATGGGAAAAATAGAATGTTTCATAACCTAATTTTCAAATTAAACCTAAATAATGGTACACCTCGTACAAATGGGAATAAATGGATATTGACTCACGTGCGACTGTTATGATGGGGTGTTGCAGTCACGTGACCGTTGTTTTGTTGCAGGTGCATTACGCTGTGGCTCGTCGTGCACTTCAAAATCCAATTTCTGATGAGAAAACATTTACGGGGCTGCGGGGATGTTGCTGCTCCACTCCTGCCGGACTTGGCGTATTTTACGGACAAATGTCAGGATCTGATGATACGAAAAACAATGATAAACAGCTGGGATGCCCCTGCGTCAGTTCAGTAGGACTCGGCGTATTTTACGGACAAACGTCAAGCTCTGCAGGTGCGGGAAAACAACGATGAATAGTTGGCATGGTGCTGCGTCGGTTCAGTAGGACTAGGTGTATTTTATGGACAAACGTCAGGCTCTGCTGGTGCTGAAAACAACGATGAACAGCCGGGATTCTTCGGCGTCAGTTCAGCAGGACTCGGCGTATTTTTTGGACAAACATCGGGATTTGCTGATGCGAAAATCAACGATGAATAATTATAGTCCGCCGGAATTCTTCACTCTGCAGTGAAGCCCTCCCCACTTACCTTTTTTGTTTTCATTTAAATACCAGTGTTCTATAGGCTTTTATTTTTAGCTAAAATTAAAATTTATTTCAATAAAATTGAATTTGATTTATTATATACCAAGAAGAGATAATACTTCAATATAAGTTAATATTGTTTAATGTTTATGTTTCAATTTATGAGTTTGTTTTTCAACATATTTATTGTCAATATAAAAGTTTTGGGCGTATATTGAATGTATCAATTTTTATGTTCCTACCACTGGTTGTGGGAGGCGAACGGGTAGGAAGGTGCAGCAAAAAAGTAGTCTTGGGGCGGCAAAAATAGCCTAGGGGCGGCAAAATAAAAAATCCGCCCGTGTGCGTATATAATATGTACGTACGTACATACAGAGAAAATCTATTCCTGGGGCTCCAAGCCCCACCAATAATTTTGAAAACTCTACGCCTATGTATATATAAGTACAGCAAGCTATTTTGTTTAACCCAGCTTTTGGTTAAACAAAGTTCTGTTAAATGGGGTTCTATTGTATGTATATATAAATATGAAGCACAGAAAATTAAAGGAGCTAGAAAAGGTATTTTAATGTTCAAATATCGTCAGTTCTATAAAATTCTGGAGGAGGTGAAGTCTGAATTGATGAAGTTTCAAGGGAATGAAGAGTGACGGTTCTTTAGAAATTCATTATGGTAACGTTAAACTAATCTTCATTCCTTTCCTTAATTTGTGGAAGAAAGGAAGCAAATCTTAATAACTATTATATTTTTTAATAAAACAGAAAGAAATCAAAAGTAACCTAAACTACAGAAGAAACATTCGAAAAAGAGAAAAACAAAACCTAACCATCCTTTTAAACAAAACTGCTGTCATGAAACAATGCACATTAATCAATATCCCGAAGATATCAATAGCAAAATATTTCGTCAAGTGGATTTATAATTTCCAACAGGTATATTGTGCTCTTAGAGTGGCAACTACCAAGGAAGAATTAATTATTAATAATAAATAATTATGTACAAGTTTTTCTTTTATTATTAAATTTTTAGTTGGTACGAGCGATAGATATGCTTTCGTTACTCGCAATATTATTCAAAGATTATTTAGAAAGGGTTGTCAGCTCTACAACTGCTAACAGCTGTAGAAGTACTCGTGGTAGGTAATAACACAGAAATTAAATTATTATTAAGAAATTAATACTAAAGAAATTATGTAAGCATGGGAAGCTATATACATTCCATATGCACATTAGATAAAATTTTAAATTTTAAAAAATTTGCATTAGTGAATTTACTAGTTTTGGTGCCCTCTAACAACTCAACACAATGCATGGGCCCACTTGAGCAGGAAAAGATTGACAAACTCTGGTTTAGGGCTTGATGAATTTTTTTTCTTTTGGTGCAACCCTTTCTGATGGTTTTATTGAGTCAAATTATTCATGCAAATGTATTCTGTGATTCGCGTTAAGTGTATAAAATGCACCTACTATACATGATATATGCAATAAGAGACATTTTTATTTTTTTTATACATATACATTTTTAACTTTCAGAACGTTGGAAAGATGGTCATTATGGATGTCAGCTGATTAAAGACGGGTAACCCTGCTCTTTGTACTAAAGTGTAACTGATAACTACTAAAGTAAACTGATCATATGTAACGTATATGGACTCATGGGCACCCATACGAGTACTTCAAGGGGGGGGGGGGGGCTGAGAAAAATTATTACTTTCTTCTCAAAGCTGTCAAGAATTTTAGTGAATGTACAAGATACCAAAACGCTACAAAAATAATTGATACTGCTTGACAATTAGTAATGAGCTAAAAAGTACCTTATTTTAAAATGTGACTGTAAAACTTTTGAAAGTAAATGCATAGCAGTTTCGGGAAAATCAAATTTTAAATGGCTATGGGGTCTCGAGACCCCTCTACTATATAGCCTCCCTGTATATGGATGTACATCTCGTTTGACGAAGCAAGTCTTTATGCCTTAAAAATTAATCATTAATTTGATATAATTGGATGCTTGGTAGATTTTTTAACCGTTAACAAGTAATATTTCATTTTTAATAAAGCATCTTTCTATCTATTCCATTACTTTAAAAATTTGTTTCGCATCTTATTCCCAGTTTGAGTTAATCTCTTTGTGTTTTTCTCTTTAATAAGGTAGAATATGCTTAAAAAGGGTTACTGTTCCATTGTCAATTTAACAAGTGGGCGGTGACTCAAATAAACTCCGTCCTCCAAATCTTCGAAGCTTATTTGTGGTGGTATTTTATCTCAATGTTCGAAGGCAAGAGTTCAAGTAGAAGTATTGACGTAACTAGTCTCGACCTCTAACGTTGTTAAGTCACCCACCCCACTGCTTACCACTTAGCATTAATTTGTAATTTTCATTTTTATAATGAGGATATATATTTTTTTAAGGGTGGGCTAAGCCTTCCCCGTTAATAACGCCAGTGAACAGAACACAACGCAGAACTATTGTGACAGGCAGGGGCGCCCCGAAGTGGGGTGCAAAGGGGGGTGCACTCCCTTGGCTTATGAAAAAAGCAGGGAAAAGGACTGAACCCACAAGAAACTATAGCACAACAACATCATTATTCAATTGGAATTTTTCCTGGATGTACCCCATTGCATATAATTCTGGGGCAGCCCATGGGGCAGATTAAAATTTATCAAGTCACTTCGTTTTAAACATTGCTAATGCTGCCAGGCATAGACGTAATTTGGCCGGGGCAAGGGGGCACGTGCCCCACTCAGTTTTTTTGGAGCAGGGACAAAAGTATATTTTTGCCCCTCTTCAGTTTTTTTTTTCTTTTTTGCCCATAATCAGTATCATTGCTGCCATTTTGTGATAATACTTAACTTTCTAATGACTCCTTAAAAGCAAAAGTGCAACCATTCTGATCCTACAATAGTATACACCTCCATTCTATCCCTCTATAATGTTTACAATTGAAAAGCTCGTCGCCACACAGACGTAATTTTTCATAACGATTCAAAGACCAACGAAAGGTGACGTCTTGATAACACGGAAAATGTGAAGCACTATTTATATCCTTCAAATTACAACAGAAAAATCACAAGGCGATTAGTCAACACAACGTCCACACCAACTGCCAGAATAATCCTCTAAAGGCAAATGAGAAATACAATCTACATCTCAAATCATTCAGTTGAAGCAAAATAGCGAGTTGTAACCACTGAGCTATATTACAACTCATTTAAAATATAATCATAATTTAATAGTTATAATAAATAAAAAAAGTAGTTATAATTTAGCTTAGTGGTTGTAACTGGCTTGGCGACTTATTAGGTTCTGGCAGTCTTAAAACCAACTATTTTTTTCAAGATGGCGAAAGGAGCTTACCACCTCAGAGTCTGTCCAAAGTTTATATAAGAAGAGAGAGAGTTCAAGTGTTACGTAAGCAATATTTTGGTCATTTCAACCCCCCTCCCCTGGTAAGCAAAAATTAACATAGGAAAATAAGACCAACAGCACCCCTCCCCCGCAAGGTGTTTGCTTAGTACTTGAACCATAGGCGGTCCCCACTGGTGGGGCCGGTGGGGCCGTGGTCCCGCCTAATGATCGTGGATGGACGCTGGAGGCTGTCCTCAAAGATGGATCATTGTGATGGATCAAAGATTTATCAGAAATCATGCCTTCGCAATTTTTTTACATGTGCAAAAAAATTTGAAATGTGTACACTGTAAAAATGAAATAAAATATTTACTCTCGTTACATTATAAAACTCATATTTGGTAGTAAGGGGCGCCAAAATTACTTCGGCCCCGTGCCCCGCCTAATCTGAGAGGCTGCCACCGCTTATGATTTGAAGGATGGTTCAAGCATAGGCGTAATTTGGGGTGGGGCATGTGCCCCTCCAGTTTTTTTTAGAGCAAAATTATATGATTTCCTCCCTAGTTTTGAGACTTTTTTATACTCAAAATTTTGCTCCCCACTCTCTCCCACAGTTTAAACTTCTCAAGTTACGCTTATACTGCAAGGAATCATATTTGTCTCTGTATCGAAAATGCGCTTTCTCCCTTTTTACGTATCAGTCTTATACTGAGCAAACCTAGAGCGGACGGGGTGGGGTGGAGAAAATAAACGAAATGGTGCAAGAAGTAAAAATTTCCCTTATGTGCGTATTCTTAATTTACATATTGTTTGTTCTTGTATTTATATAAATCGAACACTACGCAGATTAAATCAAACAACAATATCAATCAACGTTTATTGGCGTAGTGATACCAGCGCCGTAACTCAATGCCCCTATTATAGACTTGCCCGCACTCTTACTTTTAACTCTTCATCACTGTCTGACATTTTAAATGACCATGCTGACCATACGCACGTTTTTAAATTTTTAAAAAGTACTGGCTTTTACTACAGTCTTTGATTTTACCGTGTTTGGCGCAGTATAGCCCAGATGCTCTTGCGCCATAAAAAACCCAAACAAACAAACATACCAGCGCCGATGTTATGACGTGATTAAATGGTGGAACGGAACGTTCGACAGAAAATAAATATTTCTGCGTACGGTGGGACCTGAACCCACAATCTGGTCCCACCAAACGCAGAAATATTTATTTTCTTTCGAACGTTTCACCATCTAATCACGCCATAACATCGGCGCTGGTATCACTACGCCAATAAACGTTGATTAATATTGTTGTTTGATGTTTGTTATTGGTACTTGTTGACGTTTATTTTAAGGAAACACATTTCGATATAACGCACGCTATTAATATGATCGAAAACGTTAATTTTAGTTTCAGTTGCCGTATTTTTAGAAGGAAACGTTAAACATCTTGTCGCTGCTACGAATTGAAAACTTGGGTATATTAGGAAAAGAATCATTACAGCCGAGTCGACAATAATCAAGCCGGAATTATGTTTTCCCCGATGAAAGGAAGTCGACAGTCATTTACAAGTAGGTGTAGGAATGATATCCTGCTTCACTGAGGTCATATTCTTGTCGGGACATACAGTGGAACCTCAATAATTCGAAACTCAAGCAGTTTCATTCCGAGTTACTTGCTTTCCGAATAACCGAGGTAGGGTGAAGGGGAATGAGAATCGTTTCGACTTATCGAGGTTCTACTATGCTCAGTGACGTAACAAAGGGAGGCGATCCCCGTCTACTTTACGGAGGCTACAATTCAAGCCCTGATACTAGATATCAAAAGACAATATTTTCTCATAGGTTGCATCACAAAATCATCTTTATAGGCATTTGGGCGCCCGTAGCCACTTGAGCAACCCCTCGCCCCCATGGGTTTTGAGTTGCTACACTGCTGACCGTAATACGTTTTATAAATGCGAAATTTTGTTCCGAAATTTGAATCCGTTTGCATTCAGAAACAAAGCTTTCGTATTGGACAATTTTGTATACATATATCTTTAATTTATGAATGGCATAAAATAAAGTTTTAACACTAAAATTAGCAGGTTGGGGACAGGATTTACGAACCCCTGGGCAGGCTAGCAGGTTGGACTTCCCACCCCTCCCCCAACCATTTATGTTTGTTATATTATTAACGTTTTTCATCTGGCTTTTGGGTAATTACCCCTTTGCCTTCCCTGTCCCCAGTCCTGAAAATTAGAATGTTATTTAAATTCATATGCTATTGAATTACCTTGCTTCAATCCTGACTATTGTGGAGGAATGTGAAGTTTTAGCAATTGAGAAATTATGTAACATGTCACAGCATGAAACAAAAATTGAATTAAGCAGTGATATCAGATCGTCCCATTAGTTTTTAACGTTGGCTAATGGCCGCCAGTTTTTGGAAATACAGGTACACGTTCGAGCTACGAAGTACGATAACAATGGACGTGGTCGGCTTTTAAGAGGGTAAGTTCTCTTGAAACTGGTCGTATGTTGTGGACCATGGGGACGTCATTATCTTAATATTAATGCTGAATTTACGGATGGGCCAAGTAGATCTGGGACGAGGGCGCTTCAATTTTGGGGCCCTTGTAGGATTTGGTTTTACTTAAGTTTAAACGTCATTTTAATCTCGGTATTAAGCTCGAAAATTTCGTATATTTGCCCACCCATAGTTGTAGTCATCATACCATTTGAAAGTTTATCTGCTCGATATTGCTACAATTTTGTTGTTTTGAACAATAGAAAAGTTTTCTACTTCATTTATCCTTTCAAATTCTGGACAAGTTACACCACTAGATGGCTCTGCTGCAAGTTTGAAACTCCACTAGAAACTGCAAATTCTATGCTTTCTAACTTTTGTGCCAGAACCCTCGCGTTTAGACAGGCCACCTTCTTCAGGAGCCCCATAAAAGACTTATTTCAGCACTGAAAGCTGTCACTTTGATGGTCATCAAAGTTCGGAGGGACCATAGGCGTAGAGTTATATGGGCAGTGGGGCCTGTGTCCCCAATAATCTGAAAAAATTGCAATTTTACACATATTCTTTATGTATAAACGCACATACATTACCCCCCCCAACAATTTTTGATTCTACGTTGATGATAGGGACTCTTCGACATTACACTTTAGAGTTCGAGTTCAATACTGGAATTGCGAACGTCCTTTTTTTTTAAAAAACTCTAGTTTCGTCGTAGCAGATAAAACCAATCGCCATATAAGGAAAGCATAACGTGCGTTAACTGAAAAACGCCTTTAGCAACACTAAAACAGAGGAATAAGACTTCTAATAGCTGGCAGTTTGATGGCCGTTAACGATGTAAGTAATTCTTCGACTCAACGCACATTAGACAGGCTCTTGAGTTCGATAATGATATCGGAATTGCGAATGTCGTTGTTTGTTATTCTCTTCCCTCCACCGATTATAAACATTGAAGTTTTGCCGCAGAAAATGAAACCACAAGCAGAATAATTATTACTGCGGAACACTAAAATAAGACGTTTGATAGTCCTTAGTTTGATAGTCGTGGTCTTTCGACGAAGTACAGGGGTCCGGAGTTCGACCACATATTTGCGGAAGTGAAGTTAAGCGAATGAGGTTTTAATAGTTGATAGTCTAATGGCGATTAACGAAGGAAATGGTCCTAACAAGGGAACCTTACGAGAATTAATTCTGGGATTTTTGAATTATTAGTCTCAATCGACAGAAATTTTGATTGTGAGTTCAACGGTACCAATCGCTAACTCCTCCCACTCCTAGATTGGGAGATATATAGGTTTAAAGTTCGCATGTTAAGTCTGTGGGAAGGTTATTCACTGCTTAGCTCAAAATAATCTTATTTCCTTATTGGCCGTA
>QLNU02015359.1:1564548-1575565 GCA_006491805.2 Dysdera silvatica | reverse complement strand
CGTCAAAGAACAATTTACATTGTCATGCACAATTTCTTAGAAAATAATTTTTTTTTAATAAAATTTTTCAATATTTTATTTTGAGAAAAAATATTTTTCAGAGTGGGCTGACTACATTTCCAGGAAGAAGGGCTCAGTCCCCCTATGGCCCCAGTCTGGCTACGGCTATGGGCGCCGACGGCATAAAAACTTTGGGTGGGGGTCAGTATACTAGTAGAAGGTATTTTGTTTGAAACTGGAGGGGGGACATGGAACCCTAATACCAACATTGGGAGAACGGGCCCCCTGTTCCCCGCTAACGGCGCCCGTGGCTACGGCTCTGATTAAATGTATATTTTAATGTGAAATTTTGCTTTACATTTATCACCAACGCAGTTTATATAAAACTACTATGCCTTTAAATGTGAAATTTTATGATGACGGATATATTTAAATTTGCATAAAATAAATAGTAAAGAAGAAATATGCAAGATGAATGAGCCGTCGGGTTTTCTGTCATTTTCATAACAATATATCAGAATTTGCTTATTCGATAAAAGTGAATCGAAATGCATTTTAAGGGTATATTTGTTTTTTAACCATTTTTTTTCAGTGATGCATAGTCGTGCACATGGGCAATTTTGCATAATTAAAAACCAAATTTATTAAAAAAATAGGTTTTAATAATTATTTCTAATGAAAAATTATGCACTTAATTAAGTGCAATAATCTAAATCGATTAAAATACAAATAAATTGAAAATACCGAGAACTAACGGAACAAAATATTTAGATGAGATAAAATATGGATAGGCTCCTACCAAATGCATGATAGGCGCACATAAACGCCTTTATGATGGGTACACTTGTATGTTAGGCATATGGACACTGGCATGTGAGGTAAGAGTGCATGCAAGTATACTTATATCAAAGTGTATATTAGATGAGGTGAACTGTTACCGTAACTTCTTTACTTTCTATTTTTAAGTACAAACAAGATTATCCCCAAAGGGTACGCGCTGTACGCGCCGCGTACTCTCAAAAAATTTTGAAAAATACGGAGTACGCGCCGCATACTCTCAAGGTCTCAAGAAAGTTTTTGTATTTGCTGGTTTTTGGGCAACTTTCAATGAAGTTCAGATTTTTTTTTTTTAGTCATTTACAAACTTGAGCCCTGCGGTGGCGCAGTGTGGTAACGCGTTCTCCTATTGCGCGGCTAATCCGGGTTCGACTCCCAGCAGTGCAAAAAGAACGCTTACTCAGAGATCTCATAAAAGATCGCACTGCTCACTGTAGTCCGGGGTTTGGTTCCCTAGGCCATAAGAGGTTCGGATTCCTCGGAAAACTGTAGGTCCCGGCGCAGCATGACCATTGTAGTCTTTGAGCCGTAAAACCACAAACAAACATTTACGAACTTGAATGGAAACAAATGAGGAAAAACTCCTGGACCCCCCTCCCCCCCACAAGCCTTAAAATGATATCTTGCGTACGACCAGCAGAGGGATGAAAAATTATTGAAAATGGCAACTGCTACCTTGGGCTTTGATAGGTGATAGACGACCAGTCCAGTGTCAGTCAGCGCGATGACCTGGTGAGGTCATCGCGCTGACTGACCCCGCCAGTAACCCCGCAATTTCAATACTCTTTAATTAAGACAACACAGCATACTCTCAACAATTTTCTTCAGGACAACTCTGAGCACAAATAGAGCTTAATGGGTAAGCTGGGTCGAGACTGACGGCTTAACGTGACCTTCTAATCATGATACACGTAACCAAGCTTAACAGGAGTCAGTCTTTGCTTAATAAACTCAAAAGCTGTGACGGCAGCTATTGAAACAATGGCACACAGTGCCGGATTAAGGTTTTTGTGGGCCCTAGGTCGAAAAGATTAAACGGGCCCTATAAAAAGGTGACCCGTTTCGGAAGTTTCGACGAAAATTAAAAAAAAAAATATATAGTACTCTGGCTAATCTGGAACTTGATAATCAGGCTCGGCGTAGAAGGAGAGGGATTACGCCTCCATGTAACACCATCAGCGAGGGTTGTTCTGTATAACGCCACGAGTGAGTTATGTAATCAAGATTTATATAAACTAAGTTCTTTGCGTGCTCTCAGTATGCAATCCAACTCTATGCAAGGAATGGCCGGACTAGCGATGTTTACTGTACACAATTTTAGTGCTTATAGGGAAGTTCCACTTTACGGTGGAGCCATTTGATGTTGTACATTAGTGTCTCTCGTCTGTCGGGCCGCGAATGATTCTTCTCAAGTTTGTCATTTTAGTTCTCCAATCATCTTTCTTGAATAAATATTTAATCGTCGAAATATTTTTAAGAGATTAATAGTCGCGAATGCGCAGGGGCGCCGAGACCCAACGCGGGGCCCCCGAGACACCTTCTCTGAGCCAGGCCCCCCACAGCAAATGTCCTTGCCAGCGCGGGCCCCTAGACGTCATCAGGGTCCCTCCCCCGGGATGCAGCCCCTGCTGCCAACCCCTCTCTCGTCGGCTCTGCGAATGCGTGGGAAAGCTCACAACCCAGAACGCCTAAATATCATCTGTACAACAACTACCAGTGACACAATACGTGTATTTTTAAATACGTAAGTATTCATGAATGATCGATAATTTTCAGACATCGAAATCTTTTAGCATTCCCGCTCATTAGTATACCGCTAATGAGCGGTATACATTTAGTATACCGCTCATTAGAATCGATCATAAAAAATGCCCGTAAACCGATTACAATAATGTTCAGTTACATAAAAAGGTTGAGTGGTTACAATAAAAGGTAGAGTGATCTTTTTCATTGCTATTTTACCAGTGTTTAACCTTTTTATGTAATTTTCTCCCTGGTACCCTGTATTTTATTTCTATAATGTTCGGTACATCCCTCATCCCCTGTTCCCAAAACTGAACGAAATAACATCTGTGTTAAAATGCCAGTGACCAATAAGAATGGAAGTGAATCAGCCAAGTGTACATTAGTAGGAGAAGTGAACTGGTACTCTTTATGATTATGCCATAATTAATCATTCATATTATGATGGTTTAATGTATAAATTTTGAAAAACAATGGAAGGTATTTGCGAGTATATTCGTTGCGACCATGTCTCTGGCTTATGAACAATAATTTACCGGACCATTGTCTCATGAAGGTTGATAAACACTACCTTACAGAAATCAATTCATTTTATAATTTGGTATATGAATTCACATCTTAATAATTAAAAGTAGAAAAGTAGTAGATTCCTCAAAATCTGCAGAAGACACGATTAAATGCAGTTAATCCAAAGTCTGTTAATATTATTGCTCACAATTCATGTAAATATAAATAAATAAACGTAATGAATTAAATACAAGGATGCGTATTTAGCTTCAAGTAGTCAAATTTACTTAGTTTTATTTCGTAAATATTCCTCGTCATATTTAAATAATTTTTTTTTTGTCATTAAGTTTTTAAAGATCCTTAATTTTATTTTGGGTAGAAATCTTATATATACAAACAGGGTATTATCAGGGCTTAATTTCTAACAAAAAAAAAGTGAAGGAGCCCTAATATTATGATAAATCGATTAAAAAATCAAATGGCTGCAAAAGAATCGATAAATCATATCAATTGTTTATGTTCATTTTTATGGACAACAAAATGCTTGACCTTAATCTCAAATTTATTACTTTTTCATGACAGCGTCTATTTAGCGGCTGCGGTTAATAACGAAATAATCGCGCCAGAAATGAAAAAGTACTGGAGTTGGACTCTGGTGTGATTCCTCCCAATTTAAGCTCTGGGTATTTCATATAATAAAAGTTTCATAGCGAAGTTACAAACTCTACTCAAATTAGATACAAATACACCTAATGAAATGTCAGTTCAGTGCACTTTGCTTGTGTATGGGTGCATAAATATCCTCGGAATAATTTTACCTCCAAAGGCGGATGACTTGGATTTGAATTTATTTCCTCTTACACGGGGAAATTACTTGCTCAGTTTAGGAATTTAGATCTTGAAATTATAATGAAGCTCATGATACCGCATTACGATGCCAGAAAAAGGTGAAGCTTCCACCCAAGGTACCGGATATCGATCAGGGCACTTAGTTTCGTTTTACCCGATAAACTACTCAAGAAATCCTTCTTAAATTGAAGGTGTTATCTCTAGAAGAATCCAAGAGATTAAACGACTTCCATTTTTTTTTATTAAATTATGACATTGCTAAAGCTGTAAAAAAAGTACAATCTATCTTCGTAATATTCTATTTATTACTGCTCCTTGTTCTTAGAGAAATCAAAGATTTCATAATTAACTGGTGATTTTGTCGCATATGAAGAATTAAATTATTTTACGTTTCATCCTCGCCAGTTTTGCTCGAAGGCAGTTTTAGCAATAGGTAAAGAACTAGCTAAATGCCCACAACAAACATGTCAGACTCGAGGTGGATAATGAATATTTCTGCAGCCCAGTCAATATAACTATGTATAAAAAGTTTTAATAAGAGTTTTGTAACTTAATTTTTACCATATCCTGTTATACATAATTATTAATAACAAATTACAACGTTTGCCAGTGAGTATTTGGAAGACCAGTTTTCTTTGTTTTCCTCGATTTTTTCAATCGATACGAGAATCAGTACCTAATCAAATGCAAATGGACTGTGACGTGACATCACACCCCGTTATAGCATGACACGAAACATACTCCTCGAGGAATTCTTGAAGGAAGGGGGTTGTGTTAGCAGAGGGATATTTACCAGAGAGATGGTGGGGAGCGGGATGTGAGGACACAAGCCCTTGCTCCGCACTGGATCTGGAGCAAGAGCGTGTGAGGACACACGCCCTTGCTCCAGATCCACTGTGTCTGGCCCTGGCCGTTCTTGTGTGAGGTGGACATTTTTTCTGGACGTGTATCGACGACCTTATATGATTTTAGTTCTAATCCGGGAGATACGATGTATTACACTGTTTTCATCATCAGATATATTTTAGCACAAATAGAGTAGAGATGTTAGCTACGGCGGTGCCCGCGTTTATGTTCTCCGACAGAAAGTTCGTAAGCTGTCTCACACTTTGGATACCAGGAGAAGAAACCTAAACGCCTCTGGACGAGCCAGGACGCGAGGTTGTGCCTATAGACACATGGTGACAGCGAAAATCACACTGACGCCAGCGAAAAGGAAGCGGTATCTATATACCTTTTTTCTCCACCACATGAGATAGAATGAGATTCAGATTTGAAGGCAAAATTCAGTGAAGCTGGCGTGCCAGGACTTGCCTGCCAGGTTTGAAAATACTCGAAAATTCGCGTATGAAAATATTTCCATGTTTGAAAATACTCATCTGTGCGAGTAGTTATTTACAATTATGAAAGAAAACAAGTTTCCTGACAGAGAATGAACTACTGACCTTGGTCAGTAGTTCATTCTCTGACATTTACCTTTTTTAGATATCGTGAAGCACCTGAAATTATTTCCCATAGTTAACTCTTAAAAATACTTCCTTTTAATTCGAAAGAATTTCTGACAAATTTAAATGTTATAAGACAGCCATGCTTTGCTGTACACCGTGGTCGAAGCATTGAAAAGGAACCCCAAAGACTACTGTAATTGATCCCTAAAACACTGAAAAGGAACCCCAAAGACTGCCGTAATTAATCCTTAAAACATTGAAAAAGGAACTCCAAAGACTGCTGCAATTGATCCCTCTACAGATACGAGTATCCTATCCGATATAACAAATTTTTACGGTATTCAGCGTAATTTTAGACCATACTTGTACCGTGTGCTGTACACTTGTGGACGAAGCATTGAAAGGTAACTCCAAAGACTGCTGTAATTAATCTCTAAATCACTGAAAAGGAACCCCAAAGACTGCTGTAATTAATCCTTAAAACATTGAAAAAGGAACTTCAAAGACTGCTGCAATTAATCCCTCCACAGACACAAGTATCCTATCCGATATAACACATTTTTGCAGTATTCAGTATAATTTTAGACCATACTTGTGATAATGCTTCCATTGTTGAAATTCTGTTAGTGATGTTGTATTCTCGAACCTTTTTTTAGTTTTCATTATACACGTGTTCAACAGAATTTGAGTTCGAGAACTGGTGGGATCAAAAGCTGTGGTCGAAATTATTTTTTCACCGAAGTACAGAAATATTAAAAAACTGCACTACACAAAATATTTGATCCATGGGATTTCAGATTAAAAGGGATATTTTTAATGCGGAGGGGCTGAGATAAGATCAAATAAATTTATCGTATCTCTGACTGTATACTCTAATAGGGATGAACGGTAGCCAGTCCAGAGAAATTTGCTGTGTCTACTTTGTACACATTTTGCTGTGTCTACTTTGTACACACTTTGCTGTGTTACTTCTACATGCAGCTTGTTTGCAGGATTAGACTAGCTCCAATGAGAAATTAGATTACCGCTGGCTGAGCATGCCGCTACGTTTGCACTAAAATCGTTAATCCAGTTGCGCGAATTCATCTAGGATTGAAGGCTTTAACACTACTTATCACTAGATGTATAGAATGCTTCTCCCATTTTAACATTGAACACGTTCTTATTGAGAGGAGGAAAATGTGGTGATCTGTCAGCTGCATTGTTACAAAATTTATGCGATGATTCTAGAGACGGATTATACGAATATTCTACATGTTACTTTTAAATTTTTCCCATAACGGAGATATTGACACATTTGTTAAAATTATAAATAATGCCATAGTGCATTTTGTTATATATTTTATTATATATTAGGAGAAACAGAGTCCCTTTTTCTCCTAAATAAAGCTCTAGTTTGAGCTAATTAATACGTGGGTGGCAAAAATTATTGTATAATAAATTCCCCCACGAAAACTCACAAAAATCTCGCCCCGGAGGCTTTTCTGTGTTGACCATATTTGGCAATTGTGTTATCCCTGTGAAGGGTAATAATACCTTAACACCTTTACATACGGAGAAAGAGAGCGTTGTTACCTGTCCTCATTCGTCTAGCGGTCCAAGACACTCCGGGCTAAACGGAGGGACCCTGGTTCGAATCCAGGATGAGGACGGCGTCTCTTCCCCACATTTCCTCCTAAAACAAAAAGCTTTAGTTTGAGTTACACATACGTGGGTAGCAAAAATTATCATGCAATCATCGAACATGTCATAATTAATGTAAATTATCCACTCTTTGACGCCACTAAAATAATATTAAAAATGTCAAACTCATAGCTTAAGATTCCTAAGTTCAAATACTCATATTTGTGTTTTAAAGGCTTTTTCCGGCGCAGTATGACCACTGTAGTCCTTGAGCCGTAAAATCACAAACAAACAATAAAGGCTTTTTACTTAAAAGAATTCGTTATCACTTTTTTTAATTGCAAATTAACATTTCTTAAACTATTCATCATCGTCTGCCTTAGCCAGCCTCATTTGCATAGCCAAAATATAAACAAAAACATTCTTCAATTTCGACTCTTTCATCCTTTAAGAAAACCCACGTCGGAAGTTTTAAAGAACGGCTTAATCTTGTTACATATAATCTTACATTTTTTATAAGTGACTGGGGAACGAACTGAGCTTTTAAAAGTTCCTAAAAATAGGTTCGGTGTAATTTGCTTACCATGGGAAGCGACTCAGAAATCAGGAACTGCAACTCTTGAATGGCGTTAATCTTGTTTTACGTCGGAAGAAAAGTTGATGCGGAATTTAGAGGTAAGCCATTTATTTTTTCATATTAGTAATTCATTTTGCAAATACCCAAACCCTATTTGTACGAAAAAAGTAAAGATTTTGGAGCAAAAATAAATGAGATATAACTGAAGATTCACAAATATTGTAGATGATGCAGGTATGGATGCAGTACTTCAGCTTTTTCAGAATTATTTTCAAAATAATTAACCTCTCTTCTATTCAGCTATGCAGTGGCATATTGTAGTTTAGACTTGGCGGCAATTTGTAGATTCTGGCTCACCGAAACCTTAGTTGGCTTTGCACCACAAAGTGCAAACAGACACTTCTTTCATTCAGCATCTTGCTTATCATGATTATAAGATATTTCTTTATAAACTATTTAATATGACTTTTACATGGTTTTGTCCCTCGTTTGAAGATACTATTAAATAACAACATTTCTTGCACAATCTTGAATCCCTTGTTGAACATGGGCGTTTGAAACATCTAATCCTTCGTATATTTCCAGAATCCTCCTCTATATAAAACGTTGTTGAGATTGAGTGTCAAATAGTTTCAGTTTTGAGTTCCCAAATGGGTCTTTGGAAGGTAATTATTCTATTGATACATACCATGGACAATATGTAATAAACTACCATTTTATCATCAATAAATCAACCCCGAAACAACTTAATGGAAATGAAGTGGAGAACGAATGAAGTTTGTGAATAAGAAGCGATTAGGAAAGTCTTGCTACTGACTAATGATAAACGATTAATTATCGATTCTCCATTGATGATTACTATTACAATCAACACACTCCTTTATGACCATGGTCTTAATTATGACTCAAATCACACGGTGGTGTAGTGGTAACGGGTTAGGATATCACGTGAATAACATGGGTTTGATCCTAACAGATGCACACGGTTCTTGCCTATGATTTTTTCTACGAATCCTTGCCGTCCTTCATCGAATAGGGTTTGGAATCCTCTGTAGAGTGTAAGTCCAGCTGCAGAGCATCTCTTCAGGGAAAACAATGCCATAGCAATGGACAACTTTCCCGAACTAATTTGAATAATCAACAACACAACAATATTTGCAGAGCATGATCTTCGCCGTCTTTGGCTAAGATCATGCTCTGCGAATTAGATCAAACAAAAATAATTACGATGTTGTTCTGGCAATACATATGTACTAAAAAATGCTCACGCATCGTTTGCTAATGCAATAATTTCAAGTTATTGTATGAAGGAAATCAATTCCCGAAACTCAGTTCAATGAAAACTGTTTTCTTAATGTTTTCTGTAAATTATTAATGAACTTTAAAATTCAATGCCTGTGTTGATGTGTGTCTGCAGCAGTAATAGAATTTGGATATAGGACCCTGTCATAAAACATCATACCATTTCATGCTAAGAATCCAGCGTTACATTATTTGTTTTTACCACTTATTTACCTGCGTCCTATTGTCATGTAGTAGAGATGAGGCGGGAATAGCCCAAGCCTGGGCCTGAAATGGGCTCTGGCTCTATATTTCAAAGTGTTCTCGAACTCGAGCTCATCAGAAGCCGAAAACTGACTTTTCAATATCGAAATTCTCCACACAATACAATTATGTGATTTGTTTTCGAGGATTGTAAAAATCTGCGTGTATATGAAAGCTAGAAGAGAATTAAATGGCATGGTTTAGCATTCTCTTCTTTTTTTTAAAAATTTAAATCATATATCAAGGGGTTAAAGTTATATTTGAGGTTTTGGGTTTGGGTTGGCTCAAACATAAAAAAATGAGCAGGAACTCATCCCCATGACGTAGAAGAAACGTGCCACGTATCGTGCCGCTAATGTGGGTTGCAATCATAGTGTAAAACGCATACTGCTTTTTTTTTTTTGCTCATCATAGTTCGAGGTTTGGATTCCAATGGAGCAGCAGTTTGAGGGAAAATTTTAGATTCGGGGGTAGAATGACCCTAACTGTTTTTGCGCTGCAAAACGCAAGCAGAACTTACCTAGATCAAATACTCGCAAAGGAAAGGGTGACTTTACGGCGTCTGGTGGGAGTCGAGCCCACATGCTTTTGATTAACGGTCAAGTGCTCTACCCATTAAGATAGAGGCGTCGATCATACCCCACTCCTGCAAGCGTATATAAGGGTTTCACCACCTTTACCTGTTTATAAATCCTGACGTATGTTTCAAAACATAATTAGCAAATTTTAGTCAACTTACAAAGGTCAAAAATTAGCTAGAAAAGTAGTTGTACATAATGAGGTTCTTCAAAGTCTATATATGTGTTTTTGGCATAATTTTCCATCGCCGTATCGCGAGAACTTTTAAAACATGCAATACCCGACTATTTAGTCACAGGTATTAATTTCGTTTCCCTGAAATTTTCCTTACTTATTTACTAAGAACCGGATGTTGATAACCTAAAAATCGTTAAAAAAAATGTCTTTTTAAAGCGAAGAAAAATTCACTTTAGAAATCCAAAAACAACCCTTAAAATTAGAAGAAGAATCTCCTCTAAAAGAGTTCGCATTATATTTTCTTTAAAATTATAAATTAAATAACTTCAATCCTATGCAATTCACAGAATTTTCGTTTCTTATTTTTAGAATGTTCTGTAGAATCTCCAAAGAAAAGAAAAATTTCCGTATATACTTGTTATAAAAGAATTTTAACCGTTTGCTAGCATCTCATAATTGCATGGAATAATTAGATTTTTTAACGCTGTCAAAAGTGAAAAACTGTGTGTTGTCTGCTTTTTGAAAATTATATACTGTCAGATTTTTAAAAAGCCACTTTGAAGCAAAAAAGTTAGGTGATTACTGCTTATTATTAATATTTTATAGATCAATCAAAATTATGCCTATTTTTTATTGATTTACTGTTATTTATCTATTTCTTTTTTTTGGATCGGTGAAAAATATATTTTTTGGTGTGTTGCAGAATTTTAGTAATAAGTTTTGCTGTGTCGCTGCTTTAGAAATTTTGTTAAATTTGTAATAAAACATTTTGTAGGGGAAAAGCTGTTAAATTATAGAGAGATAATTGTTAAATTTTTTAAGCATGCATTACTCAACTTAAAAATTTATTTCTTAATCCGAAATTTCAGCTTTAAAAAACATATTATGAGAGAATTACTCACATGCAATGAAAATTCAGGTAGATTATTGATTAATTAACAATTGCATAATGCTAGTATAATATGGCATAACCCCTACGTTATTCACGAACGATAATCAAGCATCGAAATTCAGAAATCAAATTATAAGTAACAACGTTAATTTATTCATCTTACCAAATGATTTATAAATTATATATTCTGCAATTAAGCGCGTCTTATTAATCTGATCGATTTTTATTACGTTCTACCAC
>QLNU02015359.1:1548457-1564448 GCA_006491805.2 Dysdera silvatica | reverse complement strand
TGAAGAATTCTACAAAAAACTATATGAAGGAAACAGTGGATTAAACGAAGACGCCGAAATAGTCGAAGGAACAGCTCCTAAAATCTTAAAAGAAGAAGTTTCATTTGCAATAAAAAGCATGAAGAAAGGAAGAGCCCCTGGTGATGATGGTATTACATTAGATATCCTAAAAGAAGCTGGAGAATATGTAGAAGACATACTTGCAAAATTCTTTACCAAATGTCTTAACAGCGGTAACATACCAAACCAATGGGATTCTGCAACACTATTTCTTTTGCATGTGCTGTGATAAAGATGATTTGAAAAATTATTGACCAATTAGCTTGTTACCTGCTATTTATAAAATCTTCACAAAAGTGCTAACACATCGCCTGCAGAAAAAATTAGATGCAGCTCAACCAAGAGAACAAGCTGGATTTCGAAGTGGATTCAGTACAGTGGACCATATTCAAGTATTAAGAGAATTAATTGAAAGAACACATGAATATGAACTTCCATTGTGTGTTGCATTTATTGACTATGAGAAGGCCTTTGACTCTATAAAAACATCAGCAGTCATCAACTCTTTAAGATCAACAGACGTTGAGGATGTGTACATTGACATATTGAAACGTGTGTATAAAAATGCAAGTGCAAAATTTCGGTTACATAAAGATACCAAAACTATCAAACTTGGCAAAGGTGTGAGGCAGGGAGATACCATTTCTCCAAAACTTTTTACTTCTGCTTTACAGATGATTTTTCAGCTGATAAATTGGAATAACAAGGGAATAAAAATAAATGGTGAATATTTAAATCATCTGCGGTTTGCTGATGACATTGTTATTTTTTCAACGGACCCATTAGAACTCCAAGACATGGTACAAGAGCTCTCAACTAGAAGTGAAGAAGTTGGACTCAAGATGAACCTACAAAAAACTAAGATCATGTTCAATAATTTTGTAGAGGAAACAAAAATACAAGTTGACAACACTGAGCTAGAAATTGCTGATTCATATATTTACCTTGGCCAGCTGATTTCAATGGATGGCAACATTATGAAAGAACTCAACAGACGTATTAAACTTGGCTGGAGTGCATTTGGAAGAAACAGTTTTATCCTGAAGGGGAAATTGCCTTTATGTCTAAAAAGAAAAGTCTTCAACCAGTGTGTATTGCCAGTCCTCTCTTATGGATCAGAGACATGGAGTCTAACAGTTGGAGCAATACGAAAGTTACAGACAACCCAAAGGAGCATGGAGAGGTGCATGCTTGGAATAACTAGGAGAGATCGAAAAAGAAACATTTGGGTGAGAGAGCAAACTAGAGTAGAGGACATCATTGTTAAAGTAAAGGACTGAAATGGCGCGATGGCTGGGCATATCGCAAGAAGAACTGATCAACGATGGACAACAGAAATTCTCTACTGGATTCCAAGAGACCACCGAAGACCTAGAAAACGTCCTCAAACTAGATGGGTGGATGAAATAAGAAGAGAGATTATGGTGAACGCAAGGTGGAAGCGAATTGCTCAGGATAGACTTGTGTGGAAAGCATTTGGAGAGACCTTCATCTGGCAGTGGATAGATAATGGTTGAATATGATATATTGAATATACGTTAACGCACACTGAAGTGCCAGAAAAATTGGCACACCTACCTAATATCGTGTAGCCCCTCCACCCACCCCGCGCACGCAGAAGTGCGCCGCACATCGACGGCATGACTCAACTAATGTCTGAAGGTATCTTGTAGACAATTCATACCAGGAATCCTGCAGGGTAGTCCACAAATCCATAGGAGTGCGAGGTGTTGGAGATCTCTTCTGAAGAGCATGTTGCAAGGCATCCCAGATATGCTCGATAATGTTCATGTCTGGCGATTTAGGCTGCCAATGGAAGTGTCTAAAGTCAGAAGAGTCTTCTCGATGTGTGGGGTGTCGCATTATCATGCTGAAATTGTCCAAGTCCGTCGGAATGCACAATGGACATGAATGGGTGTAGGTGATCGGACATGATGCTTACGTACCTGTCACCTGTCAGAGTTGTCTCTAGACGTATCAGGGGTCCCATATCACGCCAACTGCACACGCCCCATACCATCACAGAAGCTCCACCAGCTTGAACAGTCCCCTGTTGACATGTAGGGTCCATGGATTCATGAGGTTGTCTCCATACCCGTACACGTCCATCCGCCTGATGCAATTGGAAACGAGACTCGTCAGACCAGGCAACGTGTTTCCAGTCATCAACAGTCCAATGGCGGTGTTGGCGGGCCCAGACGAGGCGTAAAGCTTTGTGCCGTGCAGTCAACAATGGTACACGAGTGGGCCTTCGGCTCCGAAAGCCCATATCAATGATGGTTCGTTGAACAGTTCGCACGCTGACACTTGTTGATGCCCCAGCATTGAAATCCGCGGCAATTTGAGGAAGTGTTGCACGTCTATCTCGTTTAACGATTCTCGTCAGTCGTCGAAGGTCCCGTTCTTTCAAGGTCTTTTTCCGGCCGCACCGCTGTCGGAGATTTGATGTTTTACCGGATTCCTGATATTCACGGTATACCCGTGAAATGGTCGTACGCGAAAATCCAAATTTTGTCGCTATCTCGGAGATACGTGTCCCATCTCTCTTGTGCCGACTATAACGCCACGTTCAAAATCACTTAAATCTTGATAACCTGCCATTGTAGCGGCAAGAACCGATCTAACAGCTTTGCCAGACATCTCTTGTCTTATATAGGCGCTGCCGACCGCATCGCGTTACGCTGATTGGTTGCAAAGCTCCGTTATTTGCATACGCACGCCTGTACCAGTTTTTCTGGCACTTCAATCTATATTATAGATATAAAGTTAACAACCATTAGTAGAATATTGCAATGTGTGTAGCCATGTTGAAATATAAAAGCGTTGGAAACATTTGGTATGAAATTCTTTATAAAAATAATTGCAACTAACTATAGCTGCGGCGATCCCCCCCTTTGGCGGTCGCAACCCCCAGGCAGGGAACCACTGGCCTGTATAACGAGACCTATAGTTTTATGTAAAGCGGATATATGGACATTGACAGCTAGAAACGAAGAATTTTTGAGGTTATGGGAAAGAAAATACTTGGAAAAATAAATTGCTGGGCAGTTAATGGAAACAGTGATTAGAGAATTGGAAAAAGTAGGGAAAACTACCTTCTGCATGAAAACTATGAACTTACGACAGAAATAAGGGAAAAAAAGTCTGAGATATCTTGGACATACAGGCAAGATGGAAAAAAAACAACAAAAAAACAAAAAACAACCCTACTACATAAGAAAGATACTGAGACATCCAAGGAAAATCCATCTGGACAGAGTGGAAGATGACCCGAGAAAAATGAAAGTAAGCGAATGTCGAAGGAAAGTTTTGGACAAGGAAGAATTGGCGACGATCATTAGAGAGGATCTAACCTTTCAAGGATTATAACGTCAGAAGAAAAAGAGCAATCTTTAATTATGAATAATTATATGAAGCTTGCATTAACCGAATCGGTTGTAATCCGAACTTGTATTCGGTTTAATTCATATATAACAATGAAATTACATTTACAACCCCAAATATATCCAAGAATTTAGAAACTAACGTTAGTTTTAGTAGTTTTTTCACGGCTCGCAAAAACTCTTCGCTTCAATTTATGTAAATGTCTTCAAAATCGCCAGCTCATCAAACTTACCCCAGTGCTGCCTTAGTCGTAATAGTGTTTTAATTAAAAAAACCGTTAATTTTCACTTTCTGATAAGCAATAACAAATGCCATTGTAATTGCTTGACATAATGGATGGGACATTTTAACTGCATACGATAACGGATGCTTTCTTGAGCCTACACAATTTGGTTCCCTTTTCTCGTCCTCACCTTTTCTAAACGACCACATGTAACTCTTTTTTGCAATTTTGTTGTTTAATTTCAACTTCGATCAACAAACTTAATTGCTAGGCCCTAAAACCTTAATTGAACGATGCTGTTAATTGTTGCAATTTAGTAGAATGTGGGGTCATTAAATTCCATAATATGTTGCTGCGTTGATGGGAGGGATTTTCGGGAGTTTGTTAGCGGGGAAACATTGGAAAAATTAAAAGGATAATTTCCTCCTCCTCATTTATTTTCCATCGCTAATAGGAAATACGTGATGCTGTTATGCCGTTAGGGAACTTAGCTTCGTTTCGCCCTGTTCTGTAGGATAAAATTTAAAAAAATAGGAGACCATGTTTCGAACGTTAGTGGATGGCAATTTTTGAAAATGAAACATGACAATGTTGTTTAATAGCTTATTGGTAGTTAGTTTAACAGGGCGTGAATTTTCATCTGTATTTTGAATATTAGATCACGCGTAAACTAATTGTCAGCATTAATTTTCGGTTAAGTAAAGCAGAGCTAAATTTATTTGATTAATGGTAGCATCCAGTCTCTACGAAATGAAGAACTAGGACCCGATTTCTTGTAAGTGAAAAATTTCGAATAATCCGAAAATTTAATTTTCAATGCAAAGTCGCAAAAATCTACGATATTTATCACAAAATATGTTCAATTACACATTAATAAATTACTATATTGATAGTGAAAGAGCCTCAAAGTATGCGGGCAAGTCAGTAAGTATATAAGTTACAAAAGCCAAAAAAGGGAAACCAAAATACTTACTTGAAAAGCATGTTTATTTCTCTACATAATCGCCATTTACATTGATACAATTATCCCATCTCTTTACGAGTTTTCCAGTACCTGTTGCATAAAAGTCTTTGGACTGCTGCATCAGCCACATATGTACTTCACGTTCAGCTCTGCATCAGTCGCGAAATACTTGCCGCCCAGGTGCAATTTAAGCGGGCCAAACAAATGATAATCGCTTGGAGCTAAGTCTGGGCTCTAAGACGGATGTTGAAGAAGTTACCTCCGAAACTCTTCAATTTTCTCCTAGGTTATTCGAGCTGTGTGAGGCTTTGCATTCTCGTGATGGAACAAGATTCTGCGAATTAACAGACTGGAACGATTTCTTCGAATTGTAACCCGAAGTTTCGACAGAATGTTACAATAGGAGGCAGCAATCACAGTTTCACTCCGTTTCAGGAAATGAGTGAGCAAATCTCCTTGAGAATCAAAAAACACTGTCAGTACAACCTTACCAACTGACGGCACGACCTTGAATTTGTGTTTTGAAGGTGACGAAGGATGCTTCCATATCACCGAGGCTCTCTTTGATTCAGGTTTATTGCGATGAATCCATGGTTCATCCCCAGTAACAATTCCATTAATTATGTCTTCGCCTTCATCGGCATATAGAAACAGATGTTGTATTGACAGGCCCATTCAATTTTTTTTGTGTTCCTCGATTAGTTGCCTGGGCATCTACAGTAAGCACACCTTTCGAAAATGCAAGCGATCATGCATCCTGCTGTAGGCTAAACCATGTGAACACCCTATTGAAAGTTGCTATGCTGTCTATTGTTACTAGCCTGTCAGCTTTAATCATTTCATCAACCTTTCTCATTGTTTCGTCTACCGCAATTTTAACAAGATGATCACTTCGTTCTTCGTCAACACTTTTAAATCGCCTTTCAGAAAATTTCTGGACCCAATGACGGGACAAACAATTCTCGCTGTAAACAGGAAGCATTTCCTGGTGAATACACTTTGCCGGAAGTCCTTTCGCGAACAAAAAATACATAACATTTCGCTGCTCTTCCAGCGTATACACCTCGAGCATAGTCGCTATTTTCAAATGCAGGGTATCCAGGGCCCGGGGCAGACAGTCATGAAGGTATCCGCATCCCACCTGTAAATACGACAGATTTCTGATTACCGTGTTTAATATTATTATAAGTTAAACAAAATTAAGCAACATTTTTTGGTGTAGTGATACCAGCGCCGATGTTATGGCGTGGTTAGATGGTGAAACGTTCGAAAGAAAAGAGATGTTTTCTGCGTTCGGTGGGGCCTGAACTCACGACCTTCCATACGCCAAAATCTAGAAGGCATGTTAATATATTTTAATAGTTAATGTTATAAATAAATGTGTTAAGGATTAATTAGAGTCATTCGGTGTGATCAATGGATTAATGTATATATCTGTAAATATCATTTAGTAACACGCACATTCCACCGCCAAAGACTTAAAATTCTGAATAGTCTGGACTCCCGCACAAAACGAATATTAAAATACAAAAACGTCATCAGTAGATTAACCAAAAATTTTTTTCATTCCTTCCGTGGTTCATGTACTTTTTACGAGTAACTTAGACTAAATTTAGAATTTAGGGGCCCCCTCCGAATCGTGGGCCTGGGGCAGCTGCCCCGCGTGCCCTTGCATAAATCAGGCACTGTGCGCATTTGTGCAACTGGTATCTCATAAATTCGAAATGAACATCATACAGTTGCACAGTGCTGCCACCTATTAATATATCTGAAAACAATTTACTACTAATTCCCGAACTCTCGTATCGATTTGTAACCTATTTACCGCCTTGCTGTGATTTCATGCACCCTTTTCATCATGTCACAGAATGTTATTCCTTTCTTTTAAGATTTATTGATTACTAGCATTAGTATTTCTAATGTTTAAGTCTGCCAGTTTGAATCCGCAATTTCCACACATCTTTGAAACAGTGAAATACCCACTTTGCCTGGTTGCTGAGAAATCCTGGCCTAGGCGAAGGAGTCTGTGCTTCTATATGCGTATATTGAAACTCACTTCTTTAAAATCATACGTATGGCCAGGGGCGGCGCAAGCAAAATTGGCGCCCTGTGCCTCGCCCCCTTCGAGAAAATTGACCCACCAATGTATTTTAAATAGAACATAGTAATATGCTTACATATGTAAGCATATCACCATGTTGCTTCGTGTTTATGTTTATCCATATATCGAAAATTTTAGGTTTAGGAGCTACATCTATAAATGTCACCAATGTTACCGGCGACACATATTGTTACTCGGAGGACATATTAATTAAACGTTATTTAAACACAACATCAACTTTTATTAGCGGGTTAGCATGGATATGATACGAACAACTCAGCAGACAACTACTCGCGTGCGACTTCTCGGTGCGGCTAACTGGTTACTGTTGCCATTCGACAAACATAATAATATTGAAAACTAAAATACGCTTCTGCTGAATAAGTACACATTAATAGATTTACAATTATAATAAATTTAAATTTAGAGATACATTACTTATTATCATTATGAATTTGATTATAATATTTTTACACCTGATACATGCCGTTTCACATCCCTGGTTGTTTGCTTTATCGTGTATTTTAACCTTTCTACAGCAGCTTATATTTTATCCTTAATAACTATTACGTGAATAACAAATAGGAATAAAAATAAGCTATATATTCATGATTTTCAAAAACCGTTATTTCATGTTGAGTAGGTAACACCGCTTGACATAAATATAATAAAAGCAATCAGACAACTTTGAGCGGTTTGTTAGATTATTGGTACATGAGCCGGCTTTCGGCTGCGCTAAAGGGCAGCCTTCATCAGATGTATATGGAGCGAAACGAACATACAGCAGATAATATAATTAAGGAATACAAATGGGGAAAAAATAATGTAAAAGAAGATGGGACCCCATGGGTATTATCAATAGCGTCTTCCATACGCCTCGTTACCAATAACAATTTCTTCCAATTTGATAACCAAACATTCCTGCAAACCGCAGGGGTACCCATGGGGGTCCCCCATGTCGGGTATTATCGCAGAGTATGTGCTAAGACATATGGAGCAGATTGTAGTTACACCGTTTGCTGAAAACACTTGTTACTTAAGATACGTAGATGATGCATTTCTCTTATACGATACCAAATCGGTTAACATAATTCAAATGCTTGATAGACTGAATAACTACCACCAAGCCATCAAATTCACCACAATGGATGAAGATGACAATAGGACCATACCGTACTTGGATTTAATTATTATTAGATCTGACACACAACTTGATTTCACTGTGTTCCACAAGGCGACCGAACCCAGCTGTTTTCCGACTTATCACTCAGCACAACCTAAATCTCATATTGAAGCAGCCATCACAGCACATATACGTAGAGCGCTTATGGTGTGTAGCAGTGACTCTCTTTTTAATATTGAATATAACTGCATCCTTCAAAAAACTTTACACACAGGCATTCCCTTTAAGAGGGTCTACAAAATTTTTAACAGACTCCATAGAGAACACTTTAACCCTCAACCTTCCACTCTTTCTGCTCACACCACACCACTCAGGTATGTTGGAGTTTGTTCATATTTTCCATCCATTTTTGCATCTATTAAACAGGCCTTACGGAAACATCACCTTGCTCTTCCGTACAAACGCGGTCATAGCATACTACAACGCCTCAAAAAGGATAGGGACCCCATGCACGCCACTGAAAAGGCGGGGGTATACACCATCCCCATTACAAATAATTCCAGTAACTCCCATACACAATACATCAGTAGTACAGTTAAGAAATTACAGACTAGGCTCAAAGAGCACATGGCAGATATAAATCACAATAGATTTAATACCAGTCTTGCCCAATACACCCAATCCAATGACGCCACCCCATTATTCCACCATACCAAACTGTTGGCACCTGCCGGAAATAGCCTTAAAAGTCTCAGATTCAGGGAAGCACTGGAGATATACCATAGGCGCTCCTCCACAATTAACACGGAACAACCAATTCACATTAGTCATGCCTGGCAATGCATGCTTAGCAACCCTCCATAACTCTTCACTACACCATATCTTATGCACCTTTCGATCTCTTCTTAAACTCCATCGTTTAACTTACGCTGCCTAAAAATATTTGACAAAAAACCCTTACTTTTTCGCGGGCGTGGTTTTTGTTTCTTATTTTTATTTTTGTTCTTACTTTTTTTTCCATTATTTTTTCCATTTGTATTCCTTGATTATATTATCTGCTGTATGTCTGATTCACCCATATCCATTCGATGAAGGCTGCCTTAGTGCAGCCAGAAAGCCGGCTCATGTACCAATAATCTAACAAACCGCTCAAAGTTGTCTGATTGCTTTTATTATACCGTTATTTCATTTCGCAACACATAGATAACTCGTCAAAACTGGTTTGTAAGAACGTCTAACAATGAACAAATATATATTTTTTCCATTTTTCTTATTAATTCATATTGTAGCAGCACTAACTAATTATAGATGTGAAGGTTCTCAAGGATATGGCTGGTCGTGGTTCGACACAAAATAATGTCTTTGATTAATTTGATTAATTAGTTTTATTTAAATTTTAAAAGTATATATTTATAAATGCATTTTAAATATTATGTAATCTTAGAGTTCAAATAAATATTGCTTATTTGAAATATGAATATTAACTGAGATGTCATCCCGTCATTCTATCACCTCGTTCCAATAATGGTGAAGAAACCTGACGGAAGAAGTGCGACTGATATCGCCGAGTTTCTTGTGTAAGTTAGTTATCCTGCTCAACCCCCCACACCCCCGCCTCTGGAATCTCCAAAAGGGGGCTTGGGGTTGTGAATGTTTCAACAATTTTTCTTACCAAGATATAGCAATGTGCTATGGAGAGGAAAGCCGCGATTCTAAGAAAGAACAGGAGAGAAAATTCATACGCAGCTGAGACGTACAGTCCAGAATTGTTTCTGACACCTCGTCGCCGCTTAGCTGGCAAAGGAACTTTAACACCATGAGGTCACGGGATCAAAACACAACAAGGTTGCGCAAAACTAAAGAAAGAATCCCAAACTTTCTCTTTGAAAGTTTTGATTTGTTTTTTTTTCTCGCCTGTAATATCAAAGATAAACATATGCGGCGATAATCCATTTACTTACATTTATTCGTTTTTGAATTTATTTCAATTATCGTATAGTGCATTAAGTACCTAAAAAATTCTGCCGTGACGCCGCCCCACAAATACTGCCGCCCTAGGCGGCCACCTAGTTCGCCTAATGGTCATACCGGCCCTGCGTACGGCATTAATTTCTTTGGTTCGAAATGATTCTTACTGTTCTTGGGCCATAAAAATGCAACATACCAGCAACTCGCTTAAATTTCATGTATTTTCTTCCTTTAAGTTTAAAAAAAGTATAAATCCAAAGACAAGTAAATTGATTAAATAATATATTAAAGATATCAATAATTAATGGATTTTCTATGTTTATATAGTTCGTCGTCGTCGTATTGTGTAAGAATTTTAATGGGAAGTGTGGCCGCCGAAGGTGGCAGCGCTGTATTCCGACAGGTTTTTACGTCAGATGTTATGACGACCAGTGGACCGAGAAGGGCCACTGGGGGTAGGGGTTCGCGGTAGGGGACGCACAGCATACACAGTTGTCGTCACTCAACGTCGACCGGAGGCCATCCACGATCAGTCCGCCCCGAAGAGTGGCCGAAATAGATGGGTGGCGCGGAAGAACACCCCGGGCCGGCCGGTATTCCTACAGGAAACCACCGGACACCGTTGAGTGGGTGTGGTGCCGCGAGCGGCAGAGAACAGGCGTAGAACATTCCCCGCAACCAAGGCGCACACAACCATAACCATCCGGACAGGCATTACATGCCAAAGTATCATCAGCCATTGGTGAAAGCCGGCCCCAAGCGATCGCAGCGGACGAAGACAATGACGAACGCCCGTCATGGACGGAAGGCCCAGCACGGCCCCAGCAACGAAGTCCGAATTACGTGGAAGGGCGGAGCTCGGTCCGAGAATAGCGGAAGCCGACGTCGATACACCGCCGCCCAGTGGCCTGGTGAATGTCCCAAACACTCTGTCTTAAGCGAGCCAGAACCAACACCCGCCAGCCCGGACAGCAGAGAACAGACATCCGCACGCCACCAGAGCTGAGACCGAACTCTATATTTATATAGTTTGAGTGGGTCTTCTGTGTTCAAGCTCCTATGGCCTAATGGATAAGGTGCTGGCCCCCGAAGCCAGAGATTGTGGGTTGGAGTCCCACTAGAGACTGCTCAGTTTTATCCCTTCAGAATGTTAATTAGAAGGTAAAAATAAATTGTAAGTGATACTTGAGTAACAAGTTATTTCATTAAGTGGATGATTAATTTTGTTTTCAAATAATTACAATAAATTAATAATTAATGCGTTTTTTATATCTATATATAGTTTAACTAAGATCTCCATCTTGAGCTCCTGTGGCCTAATGGATAAGGCGCTGGCCTCCGAAGCCAGAGATTGTGGGTTCAAGTCCCACCAGGAGCACACGCTTCTTTTTTTTTTTTGCTTTGCTTTTTTTAAAGCAAACGTTATTGATGCCAATTAAAAAAATGAAAAATAATTTTAAATGCTACTTACGCAGGAAATTATTTCATTAAGGAAAATTCTTAACTTTGTTTCCGTATAACTGCAATAAATTAATAATTAAACTGTTAAAAAACACCTATATTTTTTATAAACGATATTTTAGATTTAACATAAATTATTTTAGATTATGGAATTAAAGATATATTCGAAATTTCTGAAATTGTGGATGCTTAGTAAAATTCAAATCCTTGTGATGAAATATTGTCCGTTCACGAAAAGTAGTCCGATGAAACAGCTAGAAATAACGGTAGGTGACGTCACAAACGGCCTAGCCGATTACAGTAGAGGGGGACCCAATTTCAGAACTGGATTTTAGCGAACGTTTGTCTGCGCCAAAAACCAGTTCTGAAATGACGTCCTCCCCTCTGCTGTAATCGGCTAGGCCGTTTGCGACGTCAGTTCCCGTTATTTCTAACGGTACCATCGAACCACTTTTCGTGAACGGACAGCAATGTAGGGGTAAGGTCTTTAGCCATCAAGCGGACAATCCGATTTTGATCACAGCCGGTATATTGCACTTTTTTTCCCGTCGCTATATCCGTAGTTTGGGGTTTGCATCCCCAAATGAAAATGGTCAGAATTTCCCAGAAAATTGTAGGCAGTGGCGAAGCACGTTCTCATAGTTGTTGCCATAAAACAAAAGTATCCTACTTTGCTTTAGCAATTCTGGAAGGAAACACCTCTTTTACGTATAGAATAGAGAGGAAATCATGTGTTTATTCAAGAAATTGACACTATAACAATGTTTCTTTACCCTTCTCAGTAAAGACTAAAGTAACACATATGTGCACATAAAAAAAGGCTCTAAATTTCAAAATCATCTCAGAATTAAGGTTAATTCCATGAGTTAGTTATCATATCCACCGTTTTCTGACCCATTGGGTTTGGTTTCTAAATAGATTGGTTAGTTTTGAATGGATTGTGTGTGGTGGTGTCCGTCACTTACTATAGCGCCCCTACGTTAAGACGACTGGCAATTATCTGCCTTTATTTGGCAGTTTGAAAATTGTCAGCCGCCAAAATAGTTCGCAAAGACCTAAAATGGTTGGCATTCGAAAAAAGAAAACGGAGGGTTAAATCAGTTTAAATTCTTCGAACGTTTCTTTAACCCGCGAACAGGCGTGACGGTTAGAGGAATGCGAGAACGATGGGGTGCTTTGCACCCCATCTGATTATATAGCATTATTTCATTAAAAACGTCCAATTTTACAGGGAACAATAAGTGGAATTTTCTCTTTGTCACCCTACTCCGAAAGATTGTGACTTGGAAGGCAACAGGAAAGAGTTTGGCCAGTTTCAGAAGCAAGGGTGGACGGTTCTTTTTCACAAATTGTAAGTTGTGGGGTGTGAAACACACCCCACGCCTGCTCGCGGGTTAAATAATCGTTTTGAATGGAACAGTAAGGGGTCGTTTTAGAGACGTCATTCTGGCAATGTTGATTTCAGAGTGTAGTTTTCGTTTCGATTCAGACATTTTTGGTCGTTTCAAGGTGGTGAATTGCGGAATTTAAATTTTAAATCAACTTTATTCCATGACAAAACAAATATCGTATCACGATAATTCAGCGAAGATTATTTTGTATGGGAGAAATAGTAACTAATCTAGAAATGTGTAGTGGCACTGTGTTTCCAGGAGAGGGAGGGACATACGTGATGAGGGACATAAGTGATGAGGACATAAGTGATGAGGGACATAAATGATGAGGGACATAAGTGATGAGGAAACAAACAAGAGGTAGAATCTCCATTTGGAGATCAGAGCACTTAACGAGATGTGGTAGAAGGAGTTGAGTTCTGATGAACAAGGTCCAGTGTAGAGCACCACATCTAATTGATTCAGCGAATACGATGTTATTAGAATATACATCGCGAAGTTAGATTGATTCAATGCGGGTTTGCTTAACCGAAAACCAATGCGTCTAATTCATTGAGGTGTGATTTAGTAATCGAGATACAGATGAAAATTCATACCCACTTAATCTAACTACTCATGAGTCATTAGATCGAATTGTCACATGACGTTAACGGACATTGCTATTTGCTGGTATTTAAGACGTTAACCGTTCTCTTTATTTTTTTAAATGGCTTTGCATATGGTGCGAAATGCAGAGGCATTTCATTAGCCCTTTAATTTTCCAATGTTTTCCCGACAACAAATGTTCGAAAATCCCGCGTATTAACGCTGAAGCAAATTATGGATTTTAGTGACTCCATTTCCTACTAAATTGCAGCAATTAACAACATCTTTTAATTAAGGTTTTAGGGCCCAGTAATTAATTCTGTTGATGGAAGTTGAAATTAAACAACAAGGTTGAAAAAAAAAAGTGTTACACGCTATCGTTTAGAGAGGTAAAGGCAAGCAATTGGTGCCAAAATACATAGCCTCAAGAAGGCCAGAAGAAGAAGATTAACTCCTGTGGTTAAATGTCTAATCAATTATGTCAAACGCCCATAAGATCGCTCCTTTATCCTTACAGGGAAGGAAAAATTAGTTAAACTTATTTTTAATCAACGGACTATTACAACTAAGGCAATATGAATTAGCCAAATGGAGTTGCAGATTCTCGACGACTTTTATATAAATAATTGTAAAGGCTTTACGAAGTAACGAAGTCATTATTAAAATTGATTTTAGTGTGCGAGTTACGTATACTTGGCCGATTGCGTGCCACAGAAATATTGCTGTCCCTGTGAGTACTATTACGACCACTAGGGGCCGCTGCCGTCCTGTAGTTGTGATTGTCCATGTGTACCCGTCTACTATACATTCGCTCGAACCGGCCCTGTATTCCACATCATCATTGCGCTTGCACTGAAGTTTGCTTAAAGCTAATTTTATATACCTGAATTTTAAAAAAATTGACATTTGGATTAGTTTGAATCAAACTGGGTTTGAAAGGTGCGGAGAAAAAGCTATTGAAACATTTTTTTTTTTTTTTTTAATTTGAGAAAAATAGATCTCTAATTCTAAAGCGTAATTGTGACGTCCAAATCACAAAACTTTGAGAGTGGATAATACTTGATTGAGCTGACTTTTTACTATGTTTTAAACTTATAAAACATGAAGCACACGAATGACAAAAATAAACAAACAAAAAACAAACTTAGTATTTTCTTTGTGCCTTTTATTTTTAGTCGAAGAAAATCACATAGTACAATTAAGAAATTTTAACGTATTTTTTTTTTTTTAAATTTGGAGAATCTTATGTAGGCAGCCAATTAAAACAGCTCATAAATTTGTCAGACCTGTGGTTCCTAGAAACCAGATGATTCTGAATTGCCGGCGCAGCATGACCATTGTAGTCTTTGAGCCGTAAAACCACAAAACAAACAAACAATTCTGAATTGTGGACATGAAGCGAAACGTTACAATATGGAGTTAGGGCAATGTCTTGAGCATATTAACGATCTACTGTACACGTATTAGTCCGTTCGAGGAAAGTTGTCCATCAGTCTCGTTAGAATCCAAGGGAGCTGAAGTAACAGACTGGTTGTTTCAGCCCCCTTGAATTCTAATGGGACTAGTGGACAATTTTTCCCGAGCGGAATATACACATGCATTAAATTTTGAAATTTCATGCATTCAATCGTAGATAGTCTTTGAAAAAGTTTGATAGAAACTTTACATTTCCATCTATTTATAACTTTACAAATACTATATTAGCGAGTGATGTCTTCTAAGACCACAGCTAGGATTTAATTTTGGGGTTTCAAAAATTTTTACCGCATGCATCGATACAATCATAGCATGCAAGGCCGTAGCCAAGTCCCATTAAAAATTTAGTTTCGGGGGGGACCGGTACTCAGGATCCCACCTCAGGATATCGGCATGACGTCTACGTTTATTAATTTTATGCCTTGCTAGAAATAAAGCTGCCAAAACCAACTGCTGGACTACAGAGAGAAGTTGGTCGCCAAGCGTTTTGGTCTATTTTGGGATTCGAATTGAAGTCGCGCCAAATCGCTTACTGAACGAATTAATGAAAGATTTTGTCCATCTATCACAAACGAGAAGATTCGTTCGATGATTCGGTCATTTGACCATTTGATACATCACTAATTCGAACCCGGATTAACGGCGTGCTACACAAACGAGTTAACTCTGCACGCAGCAGGGCTAGAAATAAATCACGATTAAATATAAAGGTTATCGAAACGTCTATCGATCAGAACAAGTGTTTGATAGACCGTAATCGATAATCAATCGTTTATCGTTAGTCCATTGCGGAACTATCCTAATGGCTTATTGTTTTCACTGCATTTGCCCTCTACTTCATTCCTACCGAGTTGTTACGGAGTAGATTTATTGTCGATAATGTAGTAATTTAGTGAGTATCTTGTCTGGTAGTTTCTTGAAGGATAACTAATCATTTTTCCAAATCATGTTTTTGGAAATTTAAATTAGAAAATGTTTGCTTCCTGCAACTCTTTTTCATGAAATAGGATTTCGCAAATATGACTTGGATTTGCTCTTTAAAAACTTGATTAAAAATTAAAACCCTGTCAAAACGGTATTAAGATTATTTTCTAAGGAAAAGGTTTTTAGGGGAGAAGGGAAGTTTAGATAATATATCTTTCTCTTTATTCATATTATATATTATTTTAAAAATTTTATTAATGACCACGAGGGTTGTATTAACAATAAAGCAGAATAAGCACGTGCTCAGGGCATCAAGCGAAGGGGACAT
>QLNU02015359.1:1476271-1542271 GCA_006491805.2 Dysdera silvatica | reverse complement strand
TTTTTTTTTTTTTCTCCTTTTAGAAGTAGCCAACTAAAATTTGCAACTGTTGCTGTTTGACTGTAACAATGTCGGCAAATTTAACTGAAATTTCGAAAGTAAGTGTACAATATTTATGCAAATATTTTTTTCTTATTAATTACTAAATGCTTTTTTGTAGAATTCGGTTATAAAACATGTTTTGGGGGAATTTGACTTGAGTGAACCAATGATAAATGCATATTATCTGCCTAGAAGCACCATGCACACATGAGTGTTTAAAGCCGTGGAGCTATGTTTTCTACTAAAAAATCACATTTGGCAATTCTTCTGCCCCCCCTCTCCCAACTTCTCTGTAAAATATTTTGTATTGTTAAGCATTGTTCTTAAATTCCTAAACTTAAAAAAAAAACCACAGTGGAAGTGGTTGACTAAATTTATTCTTACCAACTGAACAATATAATTGATCAGTAAGAAATTGAAGTACCATAGTTTGCTTCTTCAACCAATCTAGCATTCCGTAACGCCACATTCTAATTTCTGCTTTTCCTAGTTACATAGATATGTATTGGCTAAAAAATAAAAAAAATAAAATATCATAAGCACCTTCAGAATGTACATAGTAACCAATAAACAACATAAAAAGAAAACGTCAGGGGTGTTGCCACTGATAGCTGCTGTAAAAGAAGAAAAAAACTAAACAGGAGGCCGCAGGATTCCTCTTAGCAACCAAAAAACAATATAAAATTACGCAGTAAGAAGTGTTGCCACTAAAAATTACTATATAATCAAATTATGTGGGAAGTCTCAGTGTGCTTTGAATGCTGTCCTGGCTAAAAAATAGAAATCATATTGAAAGCTAGAACTTTTAAAATTTGCAAACATGTTATGTAAAATATCATTCATATTATGATCTGGAGTTCAAGTTTCTTTCATGCAATGTAGTGTGGCAGCACATGAAGTTTTTAGTGTGTGGTAGTATGTTGAGTGTCTGGTATGTATATATATGCACAGTATATCAGCATGTTCAGTGTGGTGCATGTATGTGTTTGATGTTGCATCATGTTAAATGTGTGTGTGTATTCGCAGTGTGGCAATATAGTGTATCTGGTGTGTGTCGGTGGGGGGGGTGACTCATCAAAGGAGACAAAGGTGGTTATGCCTTCCTAGTTAATTTGTAAAGAATAAACAAAAATTGAACATTTGTTATATATTGAACTTGTAACCAAAATTTGGCATTGTAACAGGGTGTTCACGCATCTGGAAAAGTCCGTTAAATTTTTTCTGACTGGAAAAGTCAAAGAAATTTGAAGTGTAAAGACCTAAGTCAGGGAAATTTGAAATTCATTGTTATAATAAATAACTTATTAAAATAATTTTCCTAAACGATGCTTTTCTTACTGTATTGCATACTGGAAATTTAGAAAAACTTACCTATACTTTGGTGAACTTCTTCCAAAAATTACCTTTCTACACCAAAAACTAATATAATTTATAGAAAATTAAGATCAAATATATCTTGAGATTCTTGGCTAACTGTACAACTAACACTCGTAGAAATAAGTTTTCAACTAAATTTTCTATGAGGGATTTTGATCACACCAGTCTTTCTCTTACATATGGTCATACCCATTTTTTGAAATTAAAAGATGAAGCATTAACCTTGTGATTATATAGCTATACTTGCTTATAAGGTTTTCAAAAGGGATCGAATGAAATGTTGCTGTAAATATTTACTTAATGCAAGTTTTTAGTGTAAAGAAATACATTTTTAATAGATTTTTTGTGTTTGTAAATTCACTGTAATTGAGTTATAAATGGCTTTGGGGTTCGTGTTAGGGATGTTATGGTCTTAAAACTTGTTTCAATTATGCCAATTTTAATACATTGTTAATTAAAATTAGTGACTGGAAATCCATTTAAAATTTATCCTATAAGAGTCTGAAGTTTGATATTAAATTTGTGAAAAACTATGTCTTACTAGTATTAATTTATCTGTATACAATTAATTACGGTAGTATTGTATGATTTTTAAAAGTTTATACAGTTTCTTTTTTTTTTTATCTGGCTTCTAATGATGGCTGAACTATTAAAGTGAAGCATGAAATGTTTAAATGTACAGGATAGAGTACATCTGTAATTATGACTTAAATTTAAAAAGTCTAAAAACAGTGATGCTTTAAATTAATTTGGTTCTTATTTATCGTAGTTCAGCAACTTTATTGACTCAAAAAAAATGTTTCCATGTATCTAAGTTTGCAAAAAGGCTACACCTGGAAATTTTTTGTTACTGGTCTGGAAAACCTGGAAATCCAGGGACGTTTCAAACAAAATGTGGGTAGACCCCCTGTTGTAAGTTGTCACATTGCACTGTGAAACAATATTTTGTGCGTGTTTGTAACCAATAGCACCAAAAGGGCCAAATGTACAAACACTGATCTCAAAGCCATGTCAAAATCTAACCAAGCCTCCATTCTAGAATTATGATAGTTTAGAAACTAGCTGTGGCAGCAGAGAAGGGGAAATGCTATAGTGTAAAGATGCCTTTCTACATGCTTTTGGAGGTTAGATATCTTTCTAACCTCGTAACTTCTCACTGTAGTCTGGGCATTCGTTCCCTAAGCGATAGATAGAATATAGATACATAATATACATACAGATAATTATAGGTACAAAGGCTATATATAAGTTGTACTCAGTGGTTTAGTTCTCCACAAAAATGAAACATCATTCCTCTTATCTGATAGATAAATGTGTAAACAGAGAAGATATGAGGAAACTTGTGAAGTTGTAGTCAATCTGTACTTTAACCCTCTGACTGCTCAATTTTTTATCAAAATTGCTTCAAAAATTGTATATCTATATTACATACTTCAAATCTACACGTGTTTGAGAGTTAATGTACATAGCGCATTTTTGTAAACCAAGATGATAAGAGATGAAAGACGGAAAAATTGCATACTTGAGAAAATCACAGGATGAGCAAATTTTGTTACTTTCATGTTGCCCAAAGGGGAAAATTCCACACCGAGTTCATAGGGTTTCACCTCTTCCCCCCGCAAGATCATAGGATAGTCAGGTTCCCCTTGAAAATATAAGCAGCTCCCTCTCACTCTGAGAAACATTGGTTTTATTTTTTCTCAAAATACATTTTTGCATTATTCCATTTTAACTTTTTCGTTTAGACAGAATTGTACTCGACGATAGAGATTGTTCCTTAACATTAAAAGTAAATTCAAAAAAGATTCGTCTGGTAGATATGTGTACATCATGGGTGGTGTTTTTTTGTTTTTTTAAACGCAAGTTTGTCTATGTCTAGTTTATAGTAAGGAGAAGGAAAACTGCAAACTTGCTTCTTCAAATTTTTGTTGTAAATTTTTGTTACGAAATTTATTCATTAATGTTAGATTAGTCTAATTTTGTACTAAAATTGCACGTAAAATATTCGAAATAGAAGGAAAGGACTCGATATTAGAAATATAGCTTGTCCTAGGGGCCCACTATTTAGTAAGGAGAAAAAAGTGTTTTGTTCTTTGGGACCCCTATTTTAAAACATAGCGGGTCCTTGGGACCCAGTTTTATGAGCACCCAACGACGTCCCTGACTGCATATCTCATATGCTCAGACACTCAAAGACAAAAATGTTTCTGTTTTGATTAAAATGTACAACATTTTGATAAATGATGAAAGTATTTTTACATAAAACATGGAGTGATGAACCTTCATCAGAATTCAAGAACAAATTTATGTGCAGATTTCTAGTGTATTTGACTGAGAAATATGAGTATTTAACTGGAAGTATATCGCTATATCACACAGAAAAGGTATAATTGATAGAGTAGGAGGCTTAGCAAAATCAATGGTTCATAAAGAAGTGATGGCCAAACATGAAGTCATTGTACAATCCGCAAAAGTTTTTTTTTGTTGCTAGGAGACTCCTTAAAAAAAAAAACCATTTTGTTCATTTCTGATGAAAAAATCAAAAAGATCAATGAGAATTTTGATATGTGGTCTTCTCTAGTTGTTCCAAGAATTAGACATATTAGTTTACAGTCAATAAAAATGGATATGAATTGGTAGGATGTTTTAACTTTAAAGATTTGGAACCCTGCATCAAAATTTATTATCCAATTAAGAGTCACCAGGATCTTGATATTCCATTATCAGCGTTAATCTTAGAAGTGGGAGGTTGGTGTTTAGTAGAGTATGATAAACTTAAGCTGAAACTATAACTTCTAAAGCATCGAACAATGGACCATATGAAATGTCCGTTACTCACAGGAGTGGACTTCACTGGAAGTGGCTTCAACAACCTGACATCTTTTTTTTTATGTTCAAAATTTTATTCTGAGAATATTTAAAAGAATGTAGCTGTGGTAAGCTTGAGTGTTCAAAATCCTAATACAGGAACCAAATCTGTCTACAAGAAATTCTGCTTGGTCTTCAACCTTTTGATTGTGGCATAAAAACATGGGATTTTAGGTACCTTTTGTTTACAAAACTCAAACATATCCTTTGGTGTTGTGATATGATCCTGGGTAATTCTTTGAACGTCCGCTTCTGATACAAGTCTTTTAGTGGCCTCTCTAATACCATCACAAGGTCTCTTACCATGTGAGGTTTAAAAAAAAAAATGCCACTCAACATTCAGCCCAAAATTTTGGTGGTGATAGGTTTATAATTTTTTTTTTAACTTTTGTAGTGCCCAGATGTCCCGTCAGAGAAATATATAACCTTTTCCACATATGGAGCAGTGGCTTTCAAACGCTCAATTACTTCCTTTTGGAATATGTGTAAACTACTTCCACTGTCTGATTAGGGCAATCGCTGATAACACAGATACTCTTGCTAACCACGTCTGCATTTAAAAGTACGAAGGGTAATAGTACAAAGGTAACAGCTAAAAATGGTTCTTTGTGGTTAGCTGATTTGATAAATACTAAAGGGTATAGTAAATACTTGATAACTACTAATAATTTTACACACAGGGTAGTTTCTACCATTAGGCCAGAGTAGGCGACTGCCTAGGGCGGCAAAATAGCGTAAAAATTTTAATTTTAAGTCAAACGAATAAAAAATTGAGCAAATGAGGAGAAAAAATGAAAAAGAAGAAAAATTAAAACATATAATTGTTTTCAAAAGCATACGGGACAATTACTTAATAAGTCTTTACTTTGACGAATGTAAAAATGTTTGATGTGTTTCATTGTTTAATTTTGCACACAAGTTCTTTTATATCTAATACATTTAAGCCTTCTAGCTCTGATAATACAACGTTGTGTTTTGAAATATTACTCCTTTAATATTTCAGTTTTTAAAAATATAAATTGTTGAAATTAAACGATTATAACATGTAGCAATTGTTTTACTAACAAACAGTTCGACACTTGCATAAGGTTTAAGAATAGGTTTCAAGAGACAACTGCTCCCCTTTGTCAAGTGAAGGCAGAATTGTTTTACTATTCACAATAACCTAATGTTACAAAATAACTAATATAAGTTTAAAATATAAATATAATTAACGGGTTTAATGATTAAAAGCATAATAGAACATTTACATTGTTCTACCGCTGGGTGTTGGTGGTGGTAGAGAGGGAGATCTAGTCGAAAGAGTAATGGTAGTAAAAGGGTGGGGCGACATTTTTCAAACCATGCCTAGGGCAGCAAAACACCTAGAAATGGCTGTGTGTGTGTGTGCATGTGTGTGTATACACTCACACACACACTGGAATTCTGATTACTTAAATATATACTGATATTTAGAATATTCGACACTTAGTGAAATCTTAATTTGGCAATATATACAAAATATTGAAACAACTTCTATTTCTCCCTCCCCAATTACTTTCAAGGCAATCGTCCAATTCTCCAGTTTGAAGGTGGCTGGCTGTATCTTGTAGACCAGTAACAGAATGAAATTTTCAAATTATAAACAACATGCAGAAAGGTGCTTCTTTGCCAAATTTGAAACAGATAATTGCTCCCTCTTGTGAATTGCTGAAAAGGCCAGTTTTTGAACATTTTCAAAATTTCAAATTCTTGTATGTTAAAAGAGGATGGAAATAACTCAATTTTCTTGGGTAACACCCTGAGACAGAGTACTGACATATAAAAAAAATGTAACGTTCTCTGTTCTTCTTTATGAGGAAATTTTCAAAAAATGACGATTTCGGCGATATTTCGGTCATTATCACATTACTCGGAATTTTTTAAAAAATAATCTAAAGCTGTAAAACTTACGCGATGTAAGTAAACAAACTACGTAGATTTTAAATCTTTTTGAATATTTGATTTATCTTTATTAGTTAATAAAATACATGCGATTTTGTAAGTACTTGATTTTCGCAAAACCGCACGAAATCTTGTTTTTCCGATGCCTGTTGCCAAAATAAAAAAAAAAAATTTCAATTGGTTTTTGATTTTCTCTTGCATATATGTTTCAGTATACAAAGTATGAAAGAAATTAAAAATGGTCGAGCAACCAAACACAATAAAATTTGTTGGAATTCTGTGGAATGACCCAACTACTAGTGACTAGATTTATCGAGGCCTGTGTGTGTGTGTGTATACAGTGTTACCTCCCGATCAGGGACACCCACAATACTGGACATTTTATCCCTTAGAGGTGTCTTTTTTTTTTTTGGAGGTACATGGGTCCCTCCTTATTCAAAGGGAATGGAGACAAGAGGAATCGGCTCTTAGTGTCCCTTATAGCAATTAATACTGTATATTATAATTAAATGAATATTTTCTTGCATTTCTATTAGCATATCTTTTAACATGAAACATACGTGTATTATTGACTGATTGTTATTAATCTCTTAGGTTATTCTCAAGGCCAGAAATGCCTTTGCATCGGGGATAACAAAAGATTTGAATTTTCGTATGAAACAACTAAAGAACTTTTATCAAATGTGCATTGAGAATGAGCAGCGATTTGCAAATGCTGTCATGGAAGACTTGGCGAAGGTAAATCATTGAAGCTATTCATATAAACATACGTGTAAACACCTTTAGTTTTGCAAACTTGTCTAGATTTTATGCTTCAGTCAAGGGTGATTATTTCTCAATATTACAACCTATAAAATTCCAGTCATGATTATTAAAAATTTTGCAATTTTGTTCATTAAGCTATGTTTCCACATGCAAGGATTTGTACCAATAGTTGATGACGTCATGCACTAGCGATAATTATGCTATTGCTAGTCGGTGTTTCCACACAACCTTTCCAACTTTAAACTATCGCAGGAAAACAAAATAGCATAAGAAAACAAAATAACATAAGAAAAAGTAGATAATTAATTAGAGGGACCACAAAAACGTTGAGACATGATGGGTCCAATAATATGGGGGTGTTAGAAACTTTAATAAATTAAAAAATCTTCAAAAATATGTTCTATACAAAATATAATTTGATTTAATATTATATACATTGTAATTATTTAAATTACTTTATTATTAAATTTTATTTATAAATTTATTAAATTATTTTAATTATGTAAATATATATATCATTTACAATTGTATTCATGTAAAATAAACAGTTATACAAAACTATATTTTTTTTACAATTATTTTTGTGCAAATAATAATTTGTATAGTCATGAATGACTGACAAAAATTAGACTACAGTAAAACCTGGGTATGGTGTGATTCAAGGGACTGAGAAAAATTTGCACTACAAGCAGGATCGCCTAATATCTGGGAAATCCTTGTACGTGTTAACTAAAGGGTTTTTTTGTTCAAAAGAAGCATTTGCTCAAAAATTTGTAGTTGTAAATCAAATGATGTATGTAATGCAAAGTATGCATGTACAAGGAACATTTTCGATAAAGAAATGTTTTTATACATGCATACGAATCCAACAAATAAAAATAAAATACAGTATTCAGAGTTCCAAACAGTATGAAAATAAAGTATCTCATTAGCGAACCAAAAATACAAAATTGACAAGAAGATGGAGTAAAGTGTTAACATAATTTATCTATTAACTTACGTAAAATCTATTTTTGGCTGCCCAACTGAGACACGTTTGATAATTGCACTTTTTGTTGCTTTCTTTCACGCAGCGAAAGATATCCTCTGTAGATAGATCATCCCAGGAGGGGGTATACCTTCATACTATTCCCAGAGCTTTCATGAAGGTAGACACACCAATATAGGAGTAGGCAGTGGTTTGTCCTTGGGCTCATCCTCACTATCATTTTCTATGACTTCTTGTTCAGAAGCAGTTACATTGGCGATAATATCCTCAGTATTCTTCTCCACTTGTAGCTATATCGTTGTCTACATCTATGTAACTTTCAAGACTGATTCTTTTTTGCTGGAGCTGTTCACGTATTGAACACAAAGTACCATCTTGTTCTAAATCTATAGGCTCATCTGAAATCTCAGATTTGCAATCATTTGTTTTGAAGCTTGCATTTTTTAAGCGGTTGAATGTTGTTAGACAGCATCCCACACTGCACTGACAAAATGAATCGCATCCAACAAACTTACCAATAGCTGATTCTCACGATTAATTTCAGAAAGCTTTCCCTGCACCAACTGCTTTTTGTAGAGTTGTCTTGGAACCTTAATGACTCCTTGATCCATGGGTTGAAATACACTAGTAGAATTAGGAGGTACAAATTCGACACAGATTTGATTCAATCCTTGAACATTTTTGTGTTGAGTTGGACAGTGGTCTACAAACATTATCTTCCTTGACTTTTTCCCCAGCTTCCTATATTTGCGAAGCCATTATGTAAAAAGCTGGAGTGTCATCCATGCTCGATTTTGATACGTATTCACATGAAAGGCTTTTCAGGTTTTTTGAATCACCTAGGATTACGTAATTATCCAATCACTAGCAGTTTGACTTTGTCTGTCCCATCTAAATTTTAATAGACAAGAACAGTTACTTTTTTCTTTACTTCGTTTTTAGCTGTGCCACTTGCCTCCTTTCAAAAGTAGAGATTTGTCAGGCATCAATTTGAAAAATGGACCCAGCTCGCCGGTATTATAGTGTCACTAATTTCATAGTCTTTAATGATTCCTTGAAGTATGTTTGATGTCCAGTAATTGGCATTGAGGTTTACTATAGCTTTCCAAATCCTTTTTATTTTTTATCAAATTTAAAATTTGATTAGAAAAATAAAATTCAAAATTTTATTTTGAGCCCACTATTTTTTTTTGAATTTAATTCCTTTAATATAATTGGAATTACATTCAGGAACAGAAGGCTACGTTTTTAAGTCAGCGCTTTAAACGCGTTAAACGCACCAACGAAATATTGCCCGCTGAGAAAAAGGGCCGTATGAAGCGACGATAGAAATTCAGAGCTTCGCTTCAAAACGGAAATGCTTTGCGAACATGGTTACCATGGCGATGGACTGCTTACATGGCGAAAGCAAGTGTTGTCATAGAAGACAAATTTTCGTCGCATCGGCATGTCAGCTAGTATTGCCAGATTAGAGGTTTACCTTTGAATCTAGATTAGAGGTTTCACCTCTGAATCTAGAGGTTTTGCATGGGGAAAAAGGTAAAAATTACCAAAACAGAGGTATGGCTTGATCAGAAATAAAAATTGAGATTTTTGATTACCACAGAGGTTTCTAGAGGTAAAAAAAAAAATTGTGGGGAGGGGTGTTATCGTATCAAAGAAAAATTTAGACTTGAATTGAATCCAACTTCGATTCAAACTACAAACAGTTTAGTGTTATATCTGTTAAAATTATTTAATTACCCTGAAGTATTTCGAGGCACGTTGAGTGGTAACAGTAGAAGCGTGTAATTTCGTTGTGTTTTTGTTTCTTAAGGGTACACAGGACCTTTAAATCTTTAAAAAATCGATTTTTTATTTATTAGCTTAAAAAATAATGTCGATTTTTGGCAGTGTTTTAAAACAAACCGCATTAAAATTCTTCTGTTACTTGTTGCGCTAATCATAAATACCTATATCTTAAAACCAACTGACAAAGTAAAAATATATTTTCAATAATTTAAAAAAAGTACGATATTTAAAATATGTCGATTTTTTTATATAATTGCTATATATTATTTTTTATACATTTTAATGACTTATTTTGTCCATATTTTCTGGTATTGGGTTAAAGCTGATGCCTTTCTTGGTAATTTGTGTGTGTTTATGTGTGAATGAAATGTTTATGCGTGATAATGGGAACCGTATCATTAACAGTGTGAACAGAAGATATATACACATTAATAAACCTGTGAAATGAGTAAATTCCGCCTTACTTCCCCACCCCTTTCCTTGCAATTATATGCTACACTGTACCGCACCATGATCGTTTTAACACACTAGAAGAATAGAGAAGCATACAGGGAAGGATGAAAAAGTCCTTTCCACTTTCCTCACGTGACTAATGAATTACGTTTAACATCACGTCATGTGGACCTGCTCAAGAGCAGCCGTTAAACTGGGGACACTGCTGTGTCCATCTTTTATATGGTCCAAAGTTCAGATATGCGCACTATGCTACAAGTTCTCAAACCGCCTAGGAAATCAATATTTCCGTTACTTGATTCGTTAGGTTAAACCTAATAGGTTCCTTTACAATATGACGTTTCCCTTAAATGACCAGGTATGTATTTTATTAGAAACCCCATTTTCCAAGCGGAATAACGATGATAAAAAATATTTTTTAAGTAAGGAAAAGCCCATGCCTGTGTTAAATGTAAGTAAAGTTGTAAAAAAAAAAGGACAAAGTATATAATCGGCATTTTAAGATTTCGTGATATTCGGAGTTTGAATGGCTGTGTGGGAGTTATTATTTAAATAAACTTTTTTGTATGCCATGTTTAATCATTGGTGTTAAATCAAATGTGTGGAATAAGAGTGGTTTCGAATGATTTTGGTAACGTTACCCGTGCTCTTCACAAACATAAAGGTTTTTTTGACCATGTGGATTGTACATTAGCTTTTTCAAACTTAAAAAAAAATTTAAGTGGTATTGAGGATGCTTTAAAAGAAAACTCTAGGCTATATATTAAACCCTTCAACGAAAATGTGCAGCTTAATAGACGTTTCATTCAATTGCCTATTCGTGCTGTTCTTTACTTGGGGAAGCAAGAATTAGCATTTCATGGTCATCACAAAGATGTAACCTCCAATAATCGTGGGAATTTTAAAGAATTGTTAGAAAACTGCATTTCGATAAGCCCTGTGGACATTCATGAGCACTTTTGAAAAATCACACCCATGTTTGCCGGCAATTCTAAGACTATTCAGAATGAAATAATCAACTGCATCTATCTCACAGTATATTGATGATATGATTGTTTTTCGGATACTGAAACTGTTATCAATATTTAATCTAAAATAATATGCTGTCACAGAAATTATGCATATATACATAAAAACTTTTATGGTTACTTTAGACTTATCGTCTACTTGGGTACGCCTACAATTTTTAGTTGTATTTTTTTAATGACACTTTCCGATTTTAACTGGTTGTCAATAATAACTCTGTATCAGAAATCAGTTAATTTGTTCCTAATTAATGAGTTGTGTATAAATTCTGTTAACCCAGGATTTATTGTGGTGCAAACAGTCTCATTTTTCAGTTCCTTGTTCAGAGAGCTGTTTAAAATAATGATTATTAACCCTCTGACTGCTTATCTCACGATTTCCGCAAGAAACGTGAAAGTAATAGTTTTCTCATCCCGCGATTTTCTCGGGTATGCACTTTTTCCATCTTTCATCTCTCATCTTTGGTTACAAAAATGTGCTACATATTTTAACTCTCAAATACATGTAGATTTGAAATATGTAATAAAAAGAAATATGCAGTTTTTCAAACTATTTTGATAAAAAGAAAAAAAAAAATTGAGCAGTCAGAGGGTTAATAAATAATTACACTAATAGTCTGAAAAAAGGTGGACTCCTTAAATGTTCTTGGGGTCCTTAAAAACTTTTTAATATTTATTTTGAAATATGATTATGAACTCTGTGGGAAGAAGAGATTTTTGTAGTTCAATTTTAGTGTATACTAAAATTGAGATTAAGGAATTCAAACATGAAAATGCATATTTCATAGTTATATGTTAATTGTTTTTAAACTGTAGCCAGAGCAAGAGGCTGTACTTTTTGAAGTTGAGTTTTTACTCAATGACATCCGATGCATGATGGCAAATCTAAAGAAATGGGCAAAACCTGTTGCTGTAAGTATTCAGACTAAAAATCAGCAATTCTTTTGAATATCATTATATTTTATTAGAAAGTTAAATACTGATGTTTAGTGATTATTTAAGTGTCATTTACTTTGTCTTTAATGTTTCTACTAACTGTATCCTGCTCTTTAGTTTCGTTGAACATGCGAACTTAATTTCTGAGTGCTGCTTGAAAATTAAGTGTCAGCAGTGACAATGTACAAAGAATGTCTAGTGCTTACTAGTGATGGACCAAACTGTTACTTTTGAATAACCTGTTCCAACGTTCCTGTTCCAATCACGTAACAGGTTCCAATCACCGTTGATTTCAGTCACAGGTGACTGGAACATATGCATTACTTCACAGGTTTTGGGAATTGTGGAACTTAACGATTACACATTTCAATGCTCAATTCATAACAGAACACCATGCCAACTCCGTAAAAATAATAAATCCTTTGGAAAAAAAAATGTACACATACAAAACTAAAGGGCAAAAATAAGGTTTTAAAATACTGAATTTTAGATATTTTAAAAAATACACGATTTTAAAAATCAAAGAAAGTTTAAAAAACTAATTCTAAGTAATGAAATACAGCAAAAAATATTGACACTGCTGTAAATTAATTGGTAAAACATACTGGAAGGTTACAATGTGGAACTAATTAAACAGCATAATACAAAACGTGTATTCTCAGCTGATGTAGTTATACACATGTATGTATTCAGAATTTTTCATGTGTAAAGCTCAGTAATGTAAAAATATTAATACTTGTACTAATTAATATACATGGATAAAAAATCTATTCCATTAAATATGAATTGGCATTTAGGAACAATAATCTTTCGGCGTGAAGAGGCTCCAACCGATTTCTCCCATCGGTTAAAATGTTACCAGCCTTTAAGAAAATTCTTTCGCAAGGCACTCATGTTGCCATAAAGTTGAATTTCCTTTTCGCTAACTCTGATAGATTTGGGTAGATCAGAGAATGGGATCTCCACCATGACAAAAGGTCTTAATTCTGTGGCAAGTTATGATTTTTTTTAATTATCGTATAGATAGCGATTGATTTTGCTAGTTGCCATTGATGTGGAAGTACCTATATAATCACATATTAACTGAATTTAAACTTTAAGTAAATTAAATAAAAATAAATCAATTAAAACAATAATTAAATAAACTGATTAAAACAATTAGTTAATTAAAACAATATTTGGTTAATTAAAATAATAATGTAATATCAGATATTAAATGGGTAATTAGTGCCTAAGCCCTTGTGTCAGCTAGACAACTATGCCGGATGTTGTGATAGCCCGTTATCTCAGCGCGTTTCCTGTGTGATGGAAACGGAGGAATATGTTCCTAGGACAGTGATTTCTTGGTCACCGGTGATTTTTAACGTTACTTCAATTAACTCCTATCCTTAATCACCGGTGATATGAAATAACAGCTGTTATTTGAAAACAGGGGGTTTCAGAGGAGCATACTGTTCCTGAAACAGTGATCAGTCGGTAACAGGTGATTTTTAAGTTACCTTAAATAACTCCCATCTCTAGTGCTTACCATAAATTGTAAACTTTTTATCACTGGTACTGATGTGGAAGATAATGGAAAACGGAAAGAAAAACATGCCATCTGCATAAAGACCTGCAATGTTTCAAGAATTACCAATGCCTTTATCAGGTAAATTAGCCTATGGTGTTGTAGCGACAATACACCAGTCTATTGTGCCATTAACACATGTTCAGTTAAAATGATGCTGTAATGCATATGCCAATTTTTTTTCCCCCACAGCAATCTGAGGTTTGTTCCCCTAAGCAAGAGTTCGAGGTTTTTATGAAAACTATAGGTTTCACTACTGTAATCTTAGCAGTCCTTGCATCATAGAAACACAAATTTAACCAGCGAAATTGTTCAATAAACAGAATGGTAGTTCTCGAAACGTTGTGGATCTTTACATAGATATGTTTTACCTTACTTTCTTTTCCGCATTCCAATCAATAACAAATAAATTTGCTAGTTTGTGTTAGCAGTTGTCAACCTAGGGGAGAATGGTCAGTTGTCTGTAGCTCAGTTGGAAGATCCCTTGGGCGTATTTCTATATTATCCCATGTTTGCTCCTCACTGTAGTCTAGGGTTTGATTTACTAGGCAGTGGGTTCTAATTCTTCAGAAAACTGTAGATCCTTGCATAACACGACCCTAGCTGGTCTTTCACTGTGGAAAACGGTCACTAAAGCCAAAATTTTGTGCTTATTTCTTTTTGAACTTGAATATCAATATATTTTAATAAATGAATTCTTCCTGGAAGTGGGTTTCTTTCTTCTGAGGAATTGGGAATGAGATCTCATTATTGTATTTTTCCTTTGATGTGCCTTTTAAAGGTCCTTACAGTAGGCAGGTAACTTATACGAACCTACACGCTCTAGCAAAATTAGGACGCAAGTCAATTAACTGTGCAAGTATGATTAGATGAAGTGTTTATACGGACTGATTTCTGCATTGAAGTTAAAATGGGAGTCATCTCGTTAAATGAAGCGACATACTCGCTAGACTGGAAATAATGCTGGAGGGGGAAATGGCTGCTGGGAAAGAACTTCCTTATACATTTTGGTAAACATTGAACATGGTGTGGGTTGCGGTACTAAGGGGTAAGACAAACTGGATCAAGTCTGGATTGTTGGCCAATAGTGATTGATATATGCGGCTGCTGAAGACTTCAAGACCAAGCATACCTCTAGTCTATCCAGAACGGTCCGAATTTTATGCTGTAGATTATTTCAGGCTAATGCCATAAAAAAAAAACCCCATCAGTGTAGTAAATTTTTGGCAATGTAACTCTTGATCTAGATAAGGTAAATGAGTGGATGAATTCAAGTTAAACTTAATTTTATTTTCAGGCTGAAAAGACTTTCATTACATTGCTGGATGATGCTTATGTCAAACGTGAGCCATATGGCGTTACTCTTGTTATTGGAGCTTGGAATTATCCTATCCAGCTTTCCATGGGGCCAATGGTTGGTGCTATAACGGCAGGGAACTGTGTTATTCTTAAGCCTTCAGAATTATCTCCTAAAACTGCAGATCTCATGAAGGAATTAGTACCAAAGTATTTGGACTCGGTGAGTGAGATAATTTGTATGAGATGTATTTAAGTCTTATATATTAAGTATTTAAGTCATGGAGATGTATTTAAGTCCATTGTTACCATGGATCAGATTAGTCTTATTTATTACTTAATTGCATGTATAAATAATATCACATTTAACCGTTATCTGTACACTGTTGGATGTTTCCAAATGCTTTCCACACAAGTCTGTCCTGAGCAAGTCACTTCCATGTCACCCCAACCTGTTTCCTTATTTCATCCACCCATCTAATGTGAGGACATTTCTAGGTCTTCGGTGGTCCTTCAGAATCCAGTTGAGGATTTCAGTTGTCCGTCGTTGATCAGTTTTTGTGATATGCCCAGCCCATCGCCATTTCTGCTTTTTTACTTTAACAATGATGTCCTCTACTCTATTTTACTCTCTCACTCGAGTGTGTCTTTTTCAATCTCGCATGGTTATTCCAAGCATGCCTCACTCTAATCTCCTTTGAATTATGTGTAACTTCCATATTGCTGCAATTGTTAGACTCCATGTCTCTGATCAATAATAGAGGACTGGTAATACACACTGGTTGAAGGCCTTTCTTTTTAGACTCAAAAGTGATTTTCCCTTCAGGATAAAACTATTTCTTCCAAATGCACTCCAGCTAAGTTTAATATGTCAGAGTTCTTTCATAATGTTGTCTTCCATTGAAATGAGTAGGCCAAGGTAAATTATGATTCAGCAATTTCTAGCTTAATGTTGTCAACTTGTATTTTTTTTCTCTGCGAAATTATTAAACATAATTTTAGTTTTTTGGTAGGTTCATCTTGTGTCCAATTTCTCTACTTCTATTTGAGAGCTCCTGTACTATGTCTTTTATATATATATTAGTTGCAATAACGTGTGTAGGAGGTATGCTTAGTAAGTGATAATGAAGAAAATCCAGTACAATCTTACTTTCTATATCTTTATCCCGTTAGTCCGGTGACATAGGACTCTGTGCTGGTGCAATGGTGGTTTTATCTTCGTTATTTTAAATTAAGTTAAATACTTAAAAGATAAGCACTGGAATACGTCTTGGATAATTCATTACTTCCAACTGTCATTTGTACTGATTCGCTCAGTGTGCTGAAGAGCCTAACTTCATTCAAAGCCTTGCATCACTCTCAAATCCCCGGAATTCACAAACAACTCATGGATATAAAAAAAACGCAAAGTATATTGTCAAATTTTGTTGGGTTCCAGGACACTGTATTTTAGGCAATGAACAGGGGGACATCGCTGTAAAAACATCAACTGTGGAACCTGATAGTAGGACCGATCCATTCCAAGGTCTTAAAACTAGTGCCTCACCTCACCCGTACAAAAAATGGCAGTTGGAGTGAGATAAGCAATAATAAACTTTACCTCCTCAAACCATGAATCAATATGTGGCAGTTTAACTACAGGAGCAACCATTGAAGAGACAGATTACTCTCGCTGGACCGCATTGGCCACACACACTTCTTCCATCAACCTCTGTTAAAGGAAGATGATGCACACACATAGTGTGCTACATATAATGAGCCATTAAATGTTTTGCATGCTTCATCCATTTGCATAAATTTTAACCAACAACGTTCATTAGCTTTTAACCAAAATAATTTTACCCTTTGTGACATTTTATGCAATTCTTTTAATCATGAAATCATTTTTAATTTTTCATCTGATATTGACTTTTCTGGTCTCAGATTTTATTTCAATGTTTCGTTTCAATGTGTGGTCTCACCTTGTTTTACACAGAATGACCCTTGCTGTCCATGCACCATAAAAATACAACCAACCAACTTTCACTACTTACAGCTAATTGATTCCATTTAAATTTTTCTTTTCAGAGCTGCTACCATGTCATAACTGGTGGACCAGAGGAAGCGACAGTGTTATTGAAAGAACGTTTTGATTATATCTTTTACACTGGTTCAACTAACGTTGGTCGTATAGTCAGGGAAGCATCCAATAAACATTTAACGCCTGTCACGTTGGAGTTAGGAGGCAAAAGGTATAAACTGTTTTCTGCATGAATTTTGCATCACAAAGCAATTTCACTTATGTAGTGTTCTTTTCTACGATGGTATTGTGAAATATTATTTTATCATGCTTTTTGAATTTCATTCTTAAAGAACTTCAGGCAATGTGTGGATGATGGAATAAGGTGGCGAATCATGAGGAGATTGGAAGCAGGTTAATCTCAAGTGTTGATTGCTAAAGAATTAAATGTAATGCCCACTGTCATGTCCAACTTATGGAAATAGTTCAAAGATATTTGGATCCATAGAGGAAGTGCCTGGGCAAGGTCATCTAAGAGCCAGTGAAGATAGGTATTTGTCCACTACAGCGAGGTGTAACAAGAGTACAGCAGCTTCTCAGCTTGTGACTTTCATACGGCCACAGGAAACAAAGTTTCAAGGGTTACTGTTTCCAGAAGGCTACGTGAAAAGGGTCTGTTTGCATCCTGTGCACAGGAGAGCCTGTTTAGCATGGTGCAGAAATAGTTTGGACCAGGGGTCCGGGGAACTGAACCATTCTATTCACAGAGTTCCAGTTTTCAGCCTGACCTCTGCAGCGGGACCCGCTGCCTGCCCTCTAAAATCAGAGAAAAAGATCACTACGGCAGCGGAGGTTTGATGGTCAGAGCAGTCATATTGAATGGGCATACAGACCCTCATGTCTTCGACAGAGACTCTGTGACTGCAATGAAGTATACAGATGATATCTTGGAGTCCTATGTTTACGTTTTCTGGAGTGCAATTGGCCCTGATTTCATTTTAATGGACGATAACTTGCATCCATGTGGAGTTTATCTAGTCGACAAATTCCTGGAAAGTGAGGATATTCGCTGGATAGATTGGCAAGCTAGATCTTCAGTTCTAAACCCCATAAGCATGTCTAGAATGCTTTTGGGAGGACAATTACAAGTCGCCTTCCCCTCCCAGAATGATCCAGCACCCAGTGAGTCTTCCAGAATATTTACTGGGGTGGGGGTGTCAAACTCCTTTTGGGGGTGCAAAATTTACTTTCAAGTTTTTAATTTTTCGTATAAAACATACTTGCCAGAAAAATGAATAAAATATTCATGAACAATGAAATAACTCTTCCATATTTGCACAAAAGTTTATTTTTTAACTCACAGGAAAACAAAATTTAATAGTTTCTTCTTGGACATTTAATCCATTTACAGAGAGTTGATAATTGTTGAGGTGGCAGGATTTTACTTCCTGTGGTTCCTTTCCCCCCCTTGGTATCTTTATCCATATTTTTCTTTGAAAAATTGTTGCATATAAAAGATTATTACAATTTACATATGCAGAAAAAGTATAGCAAAATAATTTGCTCAATGTATTTTTTCTTTCTTGTAATTTTACTATTTAGCAGGTATTTGAACTTCACAGGTACCAAGAAATTTGGGGGGAGGGGGTGTGGAAAGGTGTAGCAAACTCTCTGCCAAGGCCTGAAAATGTCACTGGAAGAGTGGAACTGACTGCCACAGGGACTCAGAAGACTCAGAAACTTGCCTCATTTCCAGCACGAATTCATGTTGTGAGAGCTGTGTAACTATAACAAGATGGGACTATACACCTTTTTAACATTTTTGTTCAATATTGTAACCTCTATTACGGACCTTGCACTGAGTTTTATGCACCATCATATGTATATACCATAACTGTTGTTTGATTATTTGTTTTGTATTATATCAAACTATGTCATACCTAATTTCATTAGATTATGTCCAATAGTTGTGGGGATGATCGACCAAAAGTGAAAATTTGCTTAATTTTGAACATGAGTATATACAGTGAAAACTGTCTAAGGCGGAACCTACATAAAGCGGAAACTTGCTCAACACGGAATTTTTTTACGGTCCCTTCAAAAGTCAATGGTAGTTAACATTATCTAACACAGAAACTGTCTAACGCGGAAACGGAAAGCACTATTTAATCCCGTTAAAGAGAAAAACCTGCATAAAGCGGAAAATCGCCAGTAGGAAGAAAATTTTCTTAGCAGAAAAAGGAAAGAGGGTTGTAATACAATGCAAATAGCAAAGTGGGGGATGACGAACAAAAGGCATTTTACAGATATAGAATGCCCTTGTCCGCATAGGCGTAGCCAGGGGGCGGTTTTGGCACAATGAAATTTTGTATATTTAACATGGGAATATATGAGTTGTAGCTCTGTAACCCCTCCCATTAAGCCTATAACCCCCCCTTATGAACTCTTTGCCTACGCTTGTCTGACCACAATTTTGCACACCACCCACCATAGGCATACCCAGAAAGTTCATAAGGGGAGGGTTACATAGATGCAACTCCATTGTATTTACATGTATACTATACACAATTTCATCGCAATGGGGGTTACAACCATAATCGACCCCCCCTTGCGTATGCCAGTGCCACCCACAAAGGCATATGCAGAAAGTTCATAAGTGGGGTTATAGGCTTAATTGGGGCGGGTTACAGAGCTACAACTAAAAAAACCTCAAACTAAAGTAAAAATGCTGAAATGCGATGAACTGGACATACCACAAGAGGAACTTTATCAACGATGGACAACTGAAATTCTCAACTGGATTCCAAGAGACCACCGAAGACCTAGAAAACGTCCTCAAGCTAGATGGGTTGATAAAATAAGAAAACTGGTTGGGGTGACATTGAATCAAATTGCTCAGGATAGAATTGTGTGGAAAGCATTTGGAGACCTTCATCCAGCAGTGGATAGATAATGGTTGAATATGATGATGATATAATATGTACTTGCTTACATATACCTTGTGTGACAATTTCTGCATAGCCACATTTTCTGACCCATACCGAAGCTTTTTTTTACATGCAAAAGTTCGGAAATATGTGTGTGGGGTTAGATAAACCATGTATCAGTTTGAAGCTCAGATTATCAACCTTCAGGTTTTCAGGCCCTTTGGCGGCACAGTGCGGCGACGCATTTGTCTAATATGTCGTTAATCTGGGTTCGACTCCCAACAGTGTAAAGAATGCTTACTCTGAGATTTCATAAAGATCACACTACTCACTGTGGTCCAGGGTTTGGTTCCCTAGACCATAAGAGGTTCAGATTCCTCGGAAAACAGTAGGTCCGGGCGCAGCATGACCATTGTAGACATTGAGTCATAAAACCATGCAAACAAAAAAAAAAGGTTTTCGTTTTAATGCTCTTCCAACTAAGCTACTGGGGACAGCCATGCATGGTTTTAATGTCGTACCTATATCTGCTTTTGAATTTCTCCATCAAGGGCTCTTAATTGGTGGTAGGGCGATTTCATGATTCCTCGTATATTAAATCAAACTAACTTGCATCATTTATTATATCCATGTTCATTGTAACAGAGCTTCACCTTGTTCTTTTGTAGTTAAAGTCCAACCAATCATCATTATAATAGTTCCTTCACTGTATGTATACATTATATGACAGAACTTGAAGCTGTAGAAGAAAAACAATAAGCTAGTCGAATGCACTTGTGAAGTTGAAGGAAGTCACAAAAATGTTTGATGTATTTGTGAACTTCGATATATCCACAGCAACTTTAAAAGAAGCTGTGTTTAGCCAAGGGTAAACATAAAACAAGTCATTTTAATTAAAGCAGGCATTCTTAGTAGAAATACAGGATAAAATCATTAAGTAATTATTTATTAATTTGTGTTAAAATAAATGTGCAAAATTCTTAAACGAGTTCTGTCTAGTATTTTAAAAAGGTATTGTGCTTTCATATTGGTTTGCTTGGTATTAATGTGTGGGGTTTTTTTTTTTTGTTTTTTCTGTCTTGCAAAATGGTGTCTTTCGTTAGCCATTTCTTACGTAAATCTAGTATAAAACGAATCAATGTCAATATGCCATATATTTAGTATAAACTGGAATGTGTTCATTATTGAAAATGTGAATTGCAATACTGAAACTTATTGTAAGTTAGTGCCCTCTATTGGTCTATTATTGAATATAGTCTTGAGTATAGATAATTGAGAGTGCACTGTGTGATCATAATTTTATTTATGTCATATAGCAGGTATGGACATAATTGTTCTTTGACTTTTAACTTTTCAAAAATTCTGCTTAGCCCTGTCTACCTTGATGATTCAATCAATATGGAAGTGGCATGTAAAAGACTCCTATGGGGAAAATTTATAAATGCTGGTCAAACATGCGTTGCACCTGATTATCTGCTCTGTACGAAAACAACAAGAGAAAAGTTAATACCAGTTCTGAAGGATACACTGAAGCTCTTTTATGGAGACTGTCCACAAAAATCCCCGGATTTTGGACGCATTATCAATGACCGACACTTTCAGTAAGTTCATTTATTTTTAAGAATAAGTTTGTGTGTACATGTACTCTTATTAAAAGTTAAAACTCATAGTGTTTTTGTTAGTGAGGGGACTCATCTTCGAATGTCTGTTTTTTATATTTTACCTCTTTCATTTATATTTTATTTCCTACATTGTATTTTCATGTTTTACCTCTATTTGTTTATATTTTACCTCGTATGTGTGTTATGTCTATCCTAGATAGTTCGCATTTTTCCAGTATTGACTGACTGTTTCAGGATGTCGACTGGTCTGAAACACGTAGAAAAGTCAGGAAAGTCTTTGACCGGAAAAATCGGGAAAATTTGAAATGCAAAGGCCTAAGTCAAGGAAATTTGAAATTCATTGTTATAATAAATAACTTATTAAAATAATTTTCCTCACCCTTTTTAAATTGAATAAAGGATGAAGCATCAACGTTGCAATTATATAGCTAAAGTCATTCATGGTGATCTCAAAAAGGCTGAACAAAAATGTTGTAAATATTTAATTAATGTAAGTTTTTAATGTAAAGTAATGCATTTTTCAAATACAATTTTTGTATTTGCGGCCTTTGAGGGCCTTTGGCGAGATGTAAGTGAAGCTGTGTGAAGCCAATTCACCAAACCCAAAACTACTGTAAATTTTCTTATTTATTAAATGAGGTAAAAACTGGTTTCTTGGCAAGTATAGACTGAAAATTAATGTGTTATAATGAATTAGCTTGGCTTAAATCTCACCATGGTCCGCCACTGTCGTGAACTCACTGTGAGTTATAAACGGCTTCGGAATTGATCAGTGAATTTTATGCTCTTCATACTGGTTTGTTATGCAAATTATAGTGCATTGAATTTATTGTTTACTAAAATTAGTGACTGAAAATCCGTTAAGATTTGGTCTGGAAAAGTCGGGGAAGTTTGAAATTGCATTTGTCACTGTCATACTATTAATTTATCCTTACTCAACTAATTACAGCAGTATTTTGTGATTTTTATAAGTTTATACGGTTCCTTCTTTTTATCTAACTTCTAATGATGGTTGAACCATTTAAGTATGGAATGTTAAAATATGCAATGTAGATAGAAAACATTACAATCAAAACAAATTTAAAAAGTCTAAAAACAACAATGGTAGTTTAAATTGCTTTGATTCTTATCTATTGTAGTTCAGCTACTTTTAATGATTAAAAAAATGTTCTGTGTATCTAAGTTTGCAAAAACACTACATCTAGAAATTTTTTGTTACTGGTCCGGAAAACCTGAAAAAGTCAGAAGTTTTAAATAAAATTTGGGTAAACACCCAGCCGCTCTGTTGACGGTTTGGTTTACTTTGTTTATATCAATTTCATGTGTAAGTCAGACTAAACTTAGATATTCACAAATGTTTTGGCTTGAAAACCATGTTAAACACTCAATTCTCGTGGAAATTTGCTTGTGATAGAATTTACAGCTTAGTACAAATGTTTCTATCATATTGAAGTTAAGCTGAATCTATCATAGAGCAATCTCTTAAACTCTTTGGATATAAAACAGAGTGGTAACAGAACCGGGAAATCAAGAAATTCTCGGGGAATTTTTCAATTCTGGAAATGTCAAGGAATTCTCAGGAAATTGTTCAAAATTTCAAGGAAATCTGGGAGGAAAAAGAAATTTTTCGATTGCTAAAACGGCAGCAAATGTTATATCTAGGCAAATTGGCTCATCAGCGCAATTCGCTCATCAGAGTGAACTGTTCTTTCGAACAGCTTATCTTTTCTTGGATTATAATTTTTCTATATGTCAGGGCCGCAGCCAGGGCTTCCCCCCCTTGAAAATATTCTAGGCTTCATTTTTTCTGAAAATCGATTCTTCTAGAACTGAACAATCGTTAAGATTGCAACATCAAAAATTGAATTAATTTTGTTTTAAATTTTTCGTTTTGTACAAGACAATCTAAATTGTTCATTGACGCTAAAATTATATTCCAAATATAGATTTTCACTACAGATGTTTATACATGTTCTTTTTACAAGTCTGTCTTAACTTGGGATATAGTAAGGAGAAATGGATTCACAGTTCAGAGCCTTTTGTAGTCCGTGTTTCTTTTAGGCATACATCCCACACTGTAATCGATCTTTTGCCCCCTCCCCCTCGGGAGACATTGTATATAATATACAGGGTGCCCCACAGTGACTGTACAACCCTTAATAACTCTAGTTCTAAAATTTTGATTGACGTGATACACTGCGCAAAAATATTAGATAAATAAAACACAATACTGTCACTGTTAGAAATTACATAATGTCATGGCACCTGTTTCAGAAGCTTCTTGCTGCTTTTTTCAAACGAAATACATTTACAAACCAAACAAACTGTTGATTGGTAATGCTGGTCATGGTTTCCACCATACGAGTTACAAGTAATGCTTCATAGAAAAATAACCGATTTTTATTGGGATAAGAGAAGCGTCTCTGTATACGCCGATCCACGAGACGGCGGAAATTTTCAGAAAAGCAATCATAATTAAACTGATGAGGATTTTAAATACGGTTAATGGGGGAACAGTTTTTTGTAGCATTCTGGGAAAAATATGCTTTCACTAGGATCGTTGACACATGGGCATGACATAAAGGGCACTGTGATTTAGGGTCAAGGAACACGAAAATTATGTACGAAAACAAGATTTGCTTAAATCTTCTATCACCCAGCACTGTTGGAATTAAGAGCATCGTTTCTTCTTCCAAGATGCCCGAATTGAATGTGTTCACTTTCCATCGGACCTTAATTTCTTCGCAGCCTTCCACATGTTTCAAATGGGCAATGGAGCTATCAACGATCCGAGTGAAAGCATATTTTTACGGTATGCTACAAAAAAACTGTTCCTCCACAAACTGCATTTAAAATCCTCAGTGGTTTAATTTTGACTGTTTTTCTGAACATTACCGACGTCTCGTGGATCGGCGTTATATCCAGAGACGTTTCTCCTATCCCAGTGAAAAACGGTTATTTTTCTCCGAAGCATTACTTGTAACTCGTATAATGAAAACCGTGACCATCATTACCAATCAACAGTTTTTTTGGTTTGTATATTTTGTTTGAAAAAAGTATCAAGAAGCTACTGAAACAGCTGTCACGACATTAAATTGTGTAATTTCTAACTTCGACAGTATTGTGTTTTATTTATCTACAACTCTAGTTCTATTCAGCGAAAAAAGTTTGATTACATATTATTTTATATATTTTTAAATGCCATGTCTATCTTTCTATATTATGAAGAATCTCATTGAAATATGGACAGTGTGTTAAAAAATACACAATTTCTTTTATTTCAAAAAATACACAATTTCTTTTATTTCAAATTACACCCTATATTTTTTTGTATAAAAAAGGCTTAGCTAATAATTTTAAGAAGATTAAAATGGATTTCCTAAGTTGAATAGAATTGGAGATATTGTGAGTTGAAGTTTAACATATGCCTCAAATCACTTGAGGACTGCTAACAATTACTTTACTAAGTATTGTGGCTATTGCCACTAAAAATTATGTTTCCTTCAAAAGTCAATAATACAAGAAGAAAAAGGCATCACAATTTCATACTCTGTTAGTGGCAATATGTTAAAGCAAGGGCACTACATTATGATCTTTGGCTTTAATTAGATCGAAACGGATTTTTTGCGAACACGACTGGAGCGATATTACAGTTTGGTGTGTATGGAAATATTTAAAGTAAATAAAATTACTTTGGGTTTGTGTTTAATTTTATTTTTTAATTTGTCTTCTAATTAGTAACTTTTTTTATAAAGTTTTTTTTTCACCCAGAGAAGCTACGCATTTCCATACATTTGTTGAACTTCAACTTCGTAATCTCTCCAGTTCTGTTTCCCTGTGAACAATCTGGTTAGGTCTCATTAAAGTCATAAATCGTTGTGTGGTGCCCTCGTCTCAATGCATTGCCACTGAGTCAGTGGCAATACGGTGAGGCAAGAGCTGCGTGTATTTTTTTTTTTACATTTTAATGTTTCTTTTATAATTGTGTAGATTTTTTTATATATTATTGCATTTGAACATTTGGTATTTTTCATCACCTTGCTGACAACACGGTCGTAAAAATATCGGGTAAATATCGGAAATAATTTTCCTGCATTTTGTCACCACCCTGTAAAATTCAACAAGGTAGTTCATTTTGCTTTCTGTAAAAGCAGTTTTTTCAAATTCTATTAATTCTGAAGACAAATAATTTCTCTTAAGAATTTTAATTTCAGTGGAAATAAAAGGTACAGGACCATATTAAGTGTTCGGTACTTTATGCAGTTGAAAAAAAGAATGAAAATACTATATTTTTTTTTCCCTTAATTCTTTTTAACTAGACGATTAAGTGGGCTCATGAAAAATGGAGATATCGTAATTGGTGGCGAAACAGATGAATCCACAAAGTATATTGCTCCAACTGTCATCAAAAATGTTGAAGTCACCGATCCAATTATGCAAGAGGAGGTTAGTCAGACCATTTATTCTTGTTAATTCTAACTACATTTATACTTTTTTTTTTATTACCTTATAATAGTAACATATTTAACTCAGTGATGTATTCATGGAGGGGGCTTAAGAAAATTTTCCTTCCCAAGTTCCTAAAAATGTGGTGGAAATTGGTTATAACAAGTACAGATTATAGTGCCCAACTGCATGTAACAACGGAATTTTTACAAAAAGTTTGATTTCTTATTTATTTTTTAAATTGCTCGTTAAATCTGGAGTCCAGAAAGACTTCTTTACTAAAAACACTTAAATTGCATTTTCACTTAATCATTTTATCAAATAAAATCCATGTTTTCCTCGTTGTATCCATGATCTCGCCAAATGCAGGTTTGTTACAAGTAGGTTCTACTGTATTTTACAGTCCCCCAAAATCCTTCTCTGGATCTGCCTCTGATTTAGCTAGCATACAAACAATCCTGGTGCGATTCTAACAAGCACCCACAGGGTTCCCACACACTTGGAGAACCTATAATTTAGCTACGGCACCATGGGAAGCTGTAACCTCAGGTGTGCTGTGAAATACAAAAAAATTTTCAGTCTATTTCGATTTTCAATTCAGTGTGATGGGACACAACGTTTGGCAGACCTGCTGCAAACCAGTGATAATCGTTTTTAGAAGCTTGCCTGAATTTTGGATGTCAGTAAAAGAGGAAAACCACCTCCTGAGTGGTAAAGCTCAGAATTATCAGTCCATTTGCGACTTTTCATTTATGCCGAACTGTGTTTTGCTCGATCACTGTGATTAAAAAGTAGGTATCGTTAAAAGTCAATGTGGAGGAAAAAAAAATGAGTGGCTGTGTCCAATTGTATTTCACAATTTCAGAAAATGTATGGTGATTAACAGGCTCATCCATTCCACTAATTATGTGTAATTAGTTGAATTTCGCCAGTTTTATATATATATATTGCAAAAATTAGCAAAACCATATATGTGTAAAAAAAAAAGTGTTTGAGAGAGTTAAATAAAAGGTTTGATAGAATTAAAGTAATAGGAAAAATATAAAAAATAACAATTCAACTAAATAAATATACACTCAGAAATATATAATGTAACATAACCATTCAGCCTTAGAAACGTCATCAGGGGCTTTTTCCAAGACTACATGCTTGGCGGCTTTTCCGGTGGTATGTCACAACATACAAGCAAAGCATGTATGTTAGATGTATAAAGCGAGATGCCCAGAGGTGCCAAAGAACGGAACATGAAAAACTATAACAAATATCAAAAAGAAACCAGGAATGAATCTCTACGTGGTTAATCATTCCTGGTTTCTTTTTGATATTTGCTCTTAGTTATAGTTTTTCAGGTTCTGTTTTTTGGTGCCTTGGGTATCTTGCTTTATACATCTCACTTGTATTTTGTGACATCTCCAGAAAAGGTATCAAGCATGTAGTCCTGGAAAAGGCCCCTGACGATGGTTCTAAAACTGCATGCTTATGTTACATTATATATTTCTGAGTTTATATATATATATATTTAATCCAATTGTTATTTTTTATATTTTTCCTCTTACTTTAATTCTATCAAACCTATTTTATTTAACTCTCCTAAACACATTTTTTATTTTATATATGCTTTTGCTAATTTTGTGCAATATATCTTATCTACTGTATAGAAGCAGCTCAAAGTGTGCTATACTTAGATAATTTTACATTTATTTCTCCTATATTTTCCATTCAAAATTATCTACATATATACTCTCTCTCTCTCTATATATGGGTTGATTCAAAAGTCAGTCCCCACCCTCTGTTAATTTTTTGCCGGGTTCATGCAGATAAATGTCCTTTTGGGAAAAGTTGCTTGTTGAAAAGGAAATAACTTTTGCCCTGTGTCGCTACTCACCTCCAGCACCAGGAGGCGCCCTACGGGGGGCAACTCGAAAATTTCAAATGGCAACCCACATCAAGTTATATCTTGTTTTTAATGTCTCGTCTTGAAAAAAATGATGACATTTACAGTATGGTGCTACTACAATGTTCATTTCACCAGCGACGTGTCTGCAAAGTTTAAAATCTACCTTTATTTTTGCGCCTTTTGCTCACGATAGATAGTAAGGTCATAGGCAAAGGAAGAAAGCTGTAGAATGTAAAGCAATGTGTGTTCTATCTACAAAATTTTTAGATTTTATGTAGCCCAATGGGGAAAGTTTCAAGGATCGCTTAAAAATATCAATATTCTAACCCTCAAAAGCTCAAATATTTCCATGGCAATAATAGTTGTTTGAAATCACCCACGCGTCCTCACAAAAAGTATTCCTTTTTATATGAACACACTTTGAAGAAATGGCTCATCCACTCAGTCACTGAACGAATGTCATTCTTTTTTATGGCCAGGCTGAACGGAAGTTCAACGAAACTGTCCGATTATTTAATGAAGCACATCCTTAGAAACCTGTTGACCGAAAATACATACAGAAAACTGTCAAGAAGTTTTTGAACACTGGCAGTGTCAATGAAGCCCCTAGACCCAATCATCTGTCCGTTCTGAGGAGCTGCAAGTGAACGTATTAGCAAACTTTGTTGTGAACCCAATACAGAGTATTCAAAATGTTGCAGATGTGCATGAAATTTCATACTAGAGAACCCAAAGAATTTTGAAGTGAAATAAATTTCACCCTTATAAAATACAAATCCATCAAGAATTAAATGAGGACGATCCAGACCGCAAAGTGCAATTTTGAGAACAAATGCTACAGTTAATTGAAGATGACCATGACATCTTGCGACGAATCTGCTTCAGCGATGAAAGGTGTTTCCATATAAATGGAACTCTTAATCACAATTGCCGGTACAGGCATGATACCAAGCCTCATGAGTTCAGGCAAGGAAATACGCAATATCCAAAGAAAGTGAACATGTGGGCCGTTTTTTTTTACTGAAACGTTAACAGGACAGTGGCACTTGGCACAATTTCATCCTGCAACATTTCTAACTATTGCTGAAATTGTTGAAAATTACACAAACGCAGTTGCCAACATTATTTTTCAACAGGATGGTGCTCCCCCACACTTTTCTACAGATGTTTGAACCTTTCTATATAACAAGTTTCCAAGAATGTGGATTGGCCGTCGTGGGTTTGTGGGATGGCCACCTCGTAGCCCAGATATGACACCCTTTGATTTTTCCCTTTGGGGTCATTTGAAATCAGTAGTTTACGAACCACCACCTGAAAATATAAATGTGCTGCGCCAAAGAATGTGGGATGAGTGCCATAAAATTACTCTGCACACTTTTCAAAAAGTCAGAGAAAGGTAACTTTTCTTTTTTCTATTTCTTATATTTTAATTCTTTACTGCTTTCTTAATATTTTTGAGTTTTTGAGGATTAAAATATTGATATTTTTAAACGATCCTTGAAACTTTACATATTGGATTAATACGAAATTTAAAATTGTTACTGATAGAACACACATTGCTTTACATTCTACAATTTTCGTTATTTGCCTACGACCTTACTAGCGTGAGCAAAAGCCACGAGAATAAAGGTTGATTTTCAAATTTGCGGACAGGTTGTTGCCATGGGCGTCGTAGTGCCATACTGTAAACGTCATTTTTTTCTCAACGAGACCTTCAAAACAAGGTATTACTCGATGGGGTTGCCATTTGAAATTTTCCAGTTGCCCCCTAGTGCTGCTGGTGAGTCGCAACACAGGACAAAAGTTAGTTCCTTTTCAACAAGGAACTTTCCCGAAACGACGTTTATCTGCCTGAACCCCCCAAAAAATTAACAGGGAGGGGGACTGACTTTGAATCACCCTGTGTGTGTGTGGAGATTTATATATATATCATCATCATCATATTCAACCATTATCTATCCACTGCTGGATGAAGGTCTCTCCAAATGCTTTCCACACAAGTCTATCCTGAGCAATTCGCTTCCACGTCACCCCAACCTGTTTTCTTATTTCATCCACCCATCTAGTTTGAGGACGTTTTCTAGGTCTTCGGTGGTCTCTTGGAATCCAGTTCAGAATTTCTGTTGTCCATCGTTGATCAGTTCTTCTTGCAATATGCCCAGCCCATCGCCATTTCAGCCCTTTTACTTTAACAATGATGTCCTCTACTCTAGTTTGCTCTCTCACCCAAGTGTTCCTTTTTCGATCTCTCCTAGTTATTCCAAGCATGCACCTCTCCATGCTCCTTTGCGTTGTCTGTAACTTTCGTATTGCTCCAACTGTTAGACTCCATGTCTCTGATCCATAAGAGAGGACTGGCAATACACACTGGTTGAAGACCTTTCTTTTTAGACACAAAGGCAATTTCCCCTTCAGGATAAAACTGTTTCTTCCAAATGCACTCCAGCCAAGTTTAATACGTCTGTTGAGTTCTTTCATAATGTTGCCATCCATTGAAATCAGCTGGCCAAGGTAAATATATGAATCAGCAATTTCTAGCTCAATGTTGTCAACTTGTATTTTTGTTTCCTCTACGAAATTATTGAACATGATCTTAGTTTTTTGTAGGTTCATCTTGAGTCCAACTTCTTTACTTCTAGTTGAGAGCTCCTGTACCATGTCTTGGAGTTCTGATGGGTTCGTTGAAAAAATAACAATGTCATCAGCAAACCGCAAATGATTTAAATATTCACCATTTATTTTTATTCCCCTGTTATTCCAATTTATTTGATGAAAAATCATCTGTAAAGCTGAAGTAAAAAGTTTTGGAGAAATGGTATCTCCCTGCCTCACACCTTTACCAATTTTGATAGTTTTGGTATCTTTATGTAACCGAAATTTTGCACTTGCATTTTTATACACACGTTTCACCATGTCAATGTACACTTCCTCGATGTCTGCTGATCTTAAAGAGTTGATGACTGCTGATGTTTTAATAGAGTCAAAGGCCTTCTCATAGTCAATAAATGCCACACACAATGGAAGTTCATATTCATGTGTTCTTTCAATTAATTCTCTTAATACTTGAATATGGTCCACTGTACTGAATCCACTTCGAAATCCAGCTTGTTCTCTTGGTTGAGCTGCATCTAATTTTTTCTGTAGGCGATGTGTTAGCACTTTTGTGAAGATTTTATAAATAGCAGGTAACAAGCTAATTGGTCGGTAATTTTTCAAATCCTCTTTATCACCTTTTTTATGCAAAAGAATTACTGTTGCAGAATCCCATTGGTTTGGTATGTTACCACTGTTGAGGCATTTGGTAAAGAATTTTGCGAGTATGTCTTCTACATGTTCTCCAGCTTCTTTTAAGATATCTAATGTAATGCCATCATCGCCAGGGGATCTTCCTTTCTTCATACTTTTTATTGCAAATGCTACTTCTTCTTTTAAGATTTTAGGAGCTGTTCCTTCGACTATCTCAGAGTCTTCGTTTAATCCACTGTTTCCCTCATACAGCTTTCTGTAGAATTCTTCAACTCTTCTAAGTATTTCTTCCCTATTTCTTGTTACAGTGCCATCCTCTCCTTTTAATGCAATGATGTGTTTCTTCCCAATAGACAAACTCCCTTTAACAACCCTAAGGCTCTTGTTGCTTTCAATGGCCTTCCTTACTAACTCACAATTGAATTTTCTTATATCTTCTTTCATGTTTTTGCGCAAAGTTTTGCAAAGTTCTATGTACTCAATCCTGGAACTGGTATTTTGATTGTCCACCTTCATATCTCTTCGCCTTTTCATGAGCTGTTTCGTCTTCTCAGATAATTTGCTATTGTGCTTTTTACAGGTTACACCACCAATTTCCCCAGCAGTTTCAACTATTGTCTTAACAATGTTTTCATTTGCTTCTGAGATGTCAACTTCTTCAATAAGTCCTTCCAGTGCAGAAAAGCGATTTTTTAATTCCAACTTGAATGCCTCAGTATTTTCTTTTAATTTCTTTAAATCCACCCTCTTACTTACTTGTTTCCTAATGAGCTTCTGTCGTTCTAATTTAGTATTTAAGTGCACTTTACATCTCACCATTCGATGATCACTTCCAGTATTAAATCTGTTCAGTACACTGCAATCTTCAATAATTGATTTCTTGTTTGCCAGGATATAGTCAATTTCACTAGTTCCCCCATTTGGGTGTTTCCATGTCCATTTTCTTTGCGGTTTCTTCTTAAAAAATGAATTCATGATGCTAAGATTTTCAGCTTCTGCAAATTCGATGAGTTGATCGCCACGTTCATTCCTTTCCCCATATCCGTATTTACCAACCGATGTCTCTCCTTGTTCCTGTTGTCCAATTCTTGCATTGAAATCCCCCATGATGAGCTTGATATGTTGTTTCCCTTTGGTGTGTAACTCTTTGATTTCTTCATAAAATTCTTCAACCTCTTCGTCGGTATGGCTTGATGTTGGTGCATATACCTGTACTATTTGAAGTTGGTATCGCTGGGTTAGTTGAACAACGAGCCTCGCTGCTCGATCTGACGTGCTTTCGACTTCAAGAAGGTAGTCTTTAATTCTTTTGTTGATTAAGAAGCCAACACCACTTGTTCTTCCAGTTTCCGTTCCTCTATAATAAAACAAATGTCCACTTTTAAGTTCCACCAACTCTTCACCTTTTCTTCTAACTTCACTGAGTCCTACAATGTCCCATTTGATCTTGTCAAGTTCTTCTTCCAATTCCTGAAGTTTTGCTTCAGAAGCAAGGGATCGTCCATTAAACGTAGCCAAGGTCAATAACAAACGGCAGCCTGGGCCATTCCAGTGATTCTTAGCACCCCCTGCTTTCATGCCACACTGACCGCTGCCTTGATCAGGAGCACTCCAGCACCTGGAGACTAGGGGCCATGGTTTCTGGTGTGTCAACATAATGGAGGAATTAGCCATAATTTCACCACGCTGGCTAGACGGGTTGGTGAATTAGCCCTCCCCTTCCGCCTTTCTATCCGTGTAGCAAATATTAATTTGCCACATAAATAGAAAGCTCAGCCTGCACCACTTGAAGGCGGGGTAGGACACTAGGTTACTGGCCTGGCCGGTTCCACACATCGTCACATACGTTCAGCGTGTGGGTCTCCTTCCAGTTAGATACCAGCAACCCTTTTGCAGGCCATATATATATATTTATTTTTAATCTTCATTGTGGTTTTTTTTTTTATTTATTTATTTTTAACATTTTTATTTACAATTTTTATTTTTAACTAAGTGTGCTTGTTAGAATTTGACATAGGCACTTTAGGAAAACTTGGGTTCAGCAAAGGTGCTGAGACTTGAAAAAGTTTGGAAACCACCATTGTATGTAATAAACAAGCCTTTATCTCTAATGATAACTTAAGTTTTTAAATTTTTTCCAGCCCTTAAAAAAAAATTTACATATCCATCATATGTACCATAAAAACTATTTTAACAAATCTTATTTTAATATAGATTTTTGGGCCCCTATTTCCTATTATTACTGTTGACAACGTTGATGAAGCCATAGATATAATAAACAGCAAGTAAGTGGATAAAGATGAACGGTGTATTTTTCTTTATATAATGTTTGTAATAACATTGAAAGCAGATTCTGAATAAAGTGTATCTGTAATGAAAATTTTATAAATTGATTTTTTTTGTAGAGAGAAAGCTCTGATCCTCAATATATTTTCCACAAAACGGGAGGTTATTAGACAAATTATCGCAAACACTTCAAGTGGAAGCGTCTGTGTTAATGATGCGATTGTGAATCTGTCTGGTAAATCTTGTTTCCGATTTTGCCGTCTTTTCTATGTTAATTAAAAAAATATATATATTTTTAATTATGTAGTTCTTACTTTATTTCAGTTGATACTCTTCCCTTTGGAGGTGTTGGGTACAGTGGCATGGGCTGTTACCATGGCAAATATTCCTTCGACACATTCTCGCATGCGAAATCTGTTCTTGTCAGGAATTATTCATTACTGGGAGAAAAATTAGGAGAGTAAGTTAGCTTGATTACAAAATCCGAAATTTATTTTATACACTTTTTATTATACAATTTTATACACAAATTAGTTTATACACTTACCGGAGTTGCAAACGAAATTATAAATGACGAATTACCATATTTAGTTACCTTTATTATGAATATTGAGCGAGTGCAGAACAGTGGTTCTCAACCTTTTACAGTTAGTCCCCCCCTTTTGAGATATGGTAAGGCCCCATGGCCGCCCCACCATAAGCCTATAATTTCTTATTTTTAACGAACATTACTTTTATACCAGTACATGATATTCCACACAATTAATGAAATGGTCCACGAAAAGAACAAATTTCAAATAAAGCAATCTGTGAAAACAAAAAGCAGATGGTCAAGAATCAAGTCACTAAATGTCAGTATGAAGATTGACACTGTTTTGCCTTGATTGTGTCATGTACGTGTGGTGTTTGGTTTGATGTTGGATAACGCACAACGGAGATCACTTTCCACCTCTAGACCACAACGCTGTTTTGTTTTTGTATCAGTTATTGTTGAAAATCCTGACTCGCAGAGATGTTGACGAAAATAGCACAATGACGCTTAAGGCAACTTTAGAGACGGTAGGATACAATGTAAGGTAATATATCCAAAATCCATCCAAGCCCATTGCTTTAAAATCATCCTTTGCAAAGGGTTTCTACTTAATACTTTAGAGCAATCATCTGATGAAATATCAGGGAAATAATAATTGAATTCGTCGTCTAAAGAATCCAAATGTAGCTGCATTTGATTCTTAAATTATTAGTTACTATTTTTTATAATTGCTTTTTTTTTCAAATATGCTTTAAGAATCAAAAACCAAAAACATTATTATTAAATTCTCAAATTGTTTCACGCCTCCCCTGAGTGTCTCATGCCCCTCCTGGGGGTGCATCCCCCAGGTTGAGAACTGCTGCTGTAAAGTATTTGCAATTGTATTCTAAAATAGTGCTCGTATGGGGCATTACATGACTAATACTCCCATCAACATTCCGAATGTAAGAGAACAAGTATAAAACGAAAGCTTTACATTTCACTATTACGTAAGTTATATTAAGGCCATGCTGCCATCTATCGGAAGTAAACATAAAAGTTAAGCCGTTCCAACACAAATTTTTATTTGTCAAATGTATGTCACATTATATTAGTATAATGTAAAATACAAATGGAATATGGCAGCTGACAGGTGGCAAACAAGTCTTGGCAAATCCCAACCACCTGATATATTTCATATAAGGCACTATGCTATACATATATATATCATCATCATCATATTCAACCATTATCTATCCACTGCTGGATGAAGGTCTCTCCAAATGCTTTCCACACAAGTCTATCCTGGGCCATTCGTTTCCACGTCACCCCAACCTCTTTTCTTATTTCATCCACCCATCTAGTTTGAGGACGTTTTCTAGGTCTTCGGTGGTCTCTTGGAATCCAGTTCAGAATTTCTGTTGTCCATCGTTGATCAGTTCTTCTTGCAATATGCCCAGCCCATCGCCATTTCAGTCCTTTTACTTTAACAATGATGTCCTCTACTCTAGTTTGCTCTCTCACCCAAGTGTTTCTTTTTCGATCTCTCCTAGTTATTCCAAGCATGCACCTCTCCATGCTCCTTTGCGTTGTCTGTAACTTTCGTATTGCTCCAACTGTTAGACTCCATGTCTCTGATCCATAAGAGAGGACTGGCAATACACACTGGTTGAAGACCTTTCTTTTTAGACACAAAGGCAATTTCCCCTTCAGGATAAAACTGTTTCTTCCAAATGCACTCCAGCCAAGTTTAATACGTCTGTTGAGTTCTTTCATAATGTTGCCATCCATTGAAATCAGCTGGCCAAGGTAAATATATGAATCAGCAATTTCTAGCTCAGTGTTGTCAACTTGTATTTTTGTTTCCTCTACAAAATTATTGAACATGATCTTAGTTTTTTGTAGGTTCATCTTGAGTCCAACTTCTTCACTTCTAGTTGAGAGCTCTTGTACCATGTCTTGGAGTTCTAATGGGTCCGTTGAAAAAATAACAATGTCATCAGCAAACCGCAGATGATTTAAATATTCACCATTTATTTTTATTCCCTTGTTATTCCAATTTATCAGCTGAAAAATCATCTGTAAAGCAGAAGTAAAAAGTTTTGGAGAAATGGTATCTCCCTGCCTCACCCCTTTGCCAAGTTTGATAGTTTTGGTATCTTTATGTAACCGAAATTTTGCACTTGCATTTTTATACACACGTTTCACCATGTCAATGTACACATCCTCAATGTCTGTTGATCTTAAAGAGTTGATGACTGCTGATGTTTTTATAGAGTCAAAGGCCTTCTCATAGTCAATAAATGCAACACACAATGGAAGTTCATATTCATGTGTTCTTTCAATTAATTCTCTTAATACTTGAATATGGTCCACTGTACTGAATCCACTTCGAAATCCAGCTTGTTCTCTTGGTTGAGCTGCATCTAATTTTTTCTGCAGGCGATGTGTTAGAACTTTTGTGAAGATTTTATAAATAGCAGGTAACAAGCTAATTGGTCGGTAATTTTTCAAATCCTCTTTATCACCTTTTTTATGCAAAAGAATTACTGTTGCAGAATCCCATTGGTTTGGTATGTTACCGCTGTTAAGACATTTGGTAAAGAATTTTGCAAGTATGTCTTCTACATATTCTCCATAAAGATGGGGATTTCCCCGGCTCGTGAAAATATATCCCTGGCAAAAGATTTTAATTAACTTCCCTGTCAGGGATGATTATTTTCCCCCCTTGTGACATTAGGAAAAAAAGCGGTATTCACATACTTCTTTTCCTTTTTTTTTTCCACAATTTTTCGATTTATGAAGTTGTTGGTGACTTTGAGCAATATCACTGGTTTTGGGGAAGGCCGGATGTAGGGGGGAGAGGAGAGTGGAGTTAGAAATAAATAAAATGGGCCCATCTTGGAAATAGGAAGGAGGACTAAAAAAAATAATTATTCCCTAAGGGAATAGAGGTGTACTTCTCAGGGAACATCGGATATCCCTTTGATATTCGAAGTAGCCGCTAATTGTTGGCAGGCTGATTGTACGGCGGTTGCAAACATCTTGTCTGGAAAAGTAACTTATGAACCCTATCTTGGGAATATATCCTGGTTGTTTCCAAAAGCAATAAACCAATGAATCGAAATTTGATAAAAAGGGGATATGTTCCAATTGACGCAGATGGTGAATTGTGGCATCCAATTTTGAAAATCTGACATTGAAGAGGAACAGGTCCAAACAAAGAGTGGAAGTGGGGTAGGGGAATTAGCTTTTCATTAATTCGTTATAATTTAATAATTATAGTAATAATTTAATTAATAATAATTAATTAATTTTATCTCCTATTTTTAATTTAACTTCATTATATTCTCTTTATCTTTACCCACAGCGTTTAGACCAGATTGAAGAACTTTATTTTGTAATGCTAAACCCTGGTCAACCTTTTTTCATTGTTATGTTAAAGCATTTTTAAGGGCTGCTAACACCGTAAGCACAGCTCTGCTGACGCCTTTACCTATGCCACTAGCAGGTACATGCCAATAGGGGCAGGCGTGTTTTGCTCACCAGTTTCAGAGGAGGGGGAAAAGGCATATTTCACCCCCCACTATTGACGAATACTGTTAAATTTTAACTTCAAGAATATGATTAAACATTGCAATTTAGCAAAACTGAAAAATCTTTGGATTCTAATTTCATTTTTTGTCAACAGATGTCGGCACCATACCGTCAATAATACAGCTTTGACAGTGCCTCCTGGTGTATCTATTGTTAAAAAAAATGAGCGTCTCTTTACCTGTACATTCCCTTTCAGTCTTTGTGAAACCATTGATTTTAAAGCTTGGTGCTCTGCGAAATCAGTAAAATTGAAATCGTTCAAGTGGTTGTTGTTTTGTAATTCAGTTTATTTTAACTATTTAATTAACTAATTAACATCTAATTAACAATTTATCTAATATTCTAAAACTGTAAATAACTGCTAGGAACCTGTGGCAATAGATGGCACCACCAGTTTGCATTTGTAAAAGATCCCCCCACCACCACCACCTTGTTAAAAAGTTTGATTCGCACGCTGGACTATTGCCACTAAAAAATCGTGGTTCCTTCAAAAGTGAACAATAGAAGAAAGGAAAGGCATCACAATTTCATACTCTGTCAGTGGCAATACACTGAGGCGAAGGCATTACACTGATTTATGGCTTTAACTAGATCGAAACAGATTTTTTGATCATACCTCCAGTTCTGTTCCCCGTAGACAATCTGTGTAGATCTCATTAACCCTTTAAGGCTTTTTCCGGCTGTTTCGAACGGCAAAACATCTTGAAGGGTTAAAGCCATAAATCATAGTGTGGTGCCCTCATCTCAACGTATTGCCACTGATTCAGTGGTAATACTTCGAGATGAGGTCTGAGTGAGTTGCATTTTTTTTTAATAATTGTGTAAGTTTTTTCACATATTATAGCAATTGCACATTTGATATTTTTCATCTTCTTGCTGACAACACAGGCATGAAAATATGATTTTAAGCAATCTATCAGGAAAATATCAGGGAATTTTTTTCCTGCATTTTGTTACCACCCTGTATTTTCACCCGAGTGTTCGATACTTTTCATTGCATTTTTCACGGTACAATCCCAGCTCAGGTTGGTGGAGCAATCACATCATGGCCACCCTTTGTGGATACACTGGTGCTTATTATTAATATTACTTATCACTTATATTTACTGTTATATATTTACTATTAATATTTACTGTTATATATTTACTATTAATATTTACTGTTATATATTTACTATTAATATTTACTGTTATATATTATTAATATTTACTGTTATCATTACTACTAATATTTACTATTACTTATTTTTTATTATGTATTGCTGTCTAACCTCATTAAGATAAACACAAAGGGGGAACAGAAAATCCATTCCCATTAGCAGTACAGTAGAACCCCGGTAATCTGACCTCTGATAGACCGACTCCCCGCTCGGTCCGACCATGTCACCAACTCCATGAGCGATTTATGCCGTAGTTCGCATGGCATCTGGCCACTGGGCTTTAATTTTTGTTTTGTTCTTTATTCAACAAGTCGTATAAACCCTGTTTGCTGCAATTGCTGTATTGGAAATTAGTTTTTAGTGCTTTAGGCTCAGTTTAGGTTGGGTATAATGTGTGTGATTTCGCTATGGAAACTACAAAATGTAAACACGTTACGCTGTCTTTGTTGGAGAAATTAGAGGAGCTTCTAAAGAAAGACTTCCTTCAAAACAGTGCACATGAAGTAGGAGTGGATGTGTAACTACAGTTAAAGATTGGAGAGAAAAAGAATAGAAAATCTAGAAATTCATACAATGGCGATTGAGGATTAAAAGGGGCTGAAAATTCGTAAAACTTTGAAAAAGCCAAAATGTGAGCTTTTAGACAATGCTTTATGGTTTTGGTTCAAGCAGAAAAAAAGAAAGAGGAACTCCATTGTTTGGACTAATCATTCAGGTCCTTATTTTGCACAAAAAAATTGACGGAAACAAAGACGTTGGAAAGTTTACAGCAAGTGAAGGCTGGCTACATCGATGGAAAAAACGACATGGAATTCGAAATGTAGTAATTTCAGATGAGAAGCTCTCTGCTGATGAAGAAGCTGCAAGCGAATTTATTCCTGTATTTGAAAGATGAAGCCAATGTATTTCAGAATTTGAATCTGATTAAAGAAAATAGATTAATTCCTAATCATTTGTATATCATCAACGAAATGAGTTTAAACTATAAGATACTCCCAACAAGAACTCTGGTTGCACAAAACGAAACCATAAAAGGTATAAACTTAGTAAAGATAGGTTGACTATTGCCACCTGTAGTAATGCTAATGGCAGTCACAAATTGCCATTGTTTGTAATACGGAAATCCAAGAGCATTTAAAAGTAATGCGTCATCACTACCAGTGTATTACCGAAATCGAAAATCATCATGGATGGGCTGCAACCTTTTTAAGAAATGGTTTTTTGATGAGCTTGTTTCTGCAGTTAAGCAGGATCTAAAGTCAAAAAATTGCCTGTATGTGCCATACTGCTACCAGAGGCGTAGCCAGAGGTGTATGTTTTGGGTATTGTAACCCTCCTATCGTAATGAAATTTTGTATATTTAACATAGGAATATATGAGTTGTAGCTCTGTAACCCCTCCCATTAAGCCTATAACCCTCCCTTATGAACTTTCTGCCTACACCACTGATTGTTACTGGATAATGCACCATCTCATCCATCTGAAGAGGAACTAGTAAAGGGAGAAATAAAAGATGTATTTCTTCCTGCTAATGTAACTTCTCTTATCCAGCCCATGGACCAGGGGGTGATGGAGTGGTTAAAGAGAAGATATCGTCGAAAATATATTGGATCCATTCTAGAAAAGACAGAAAAAGGTAGTAGCCTGTTTGTGGTGATTTTATCTCGTAATATTAAGGATGCTATTTATACAATTGCCAGGGCTCGAAGGGATGAAAGCATCAACATTTGAGAAATCTTGGTGTAAACTATGGCCAAAAATTGTGGTTGAAAGTGATCAAAATGAAGTGAAATTCAAGGTGAACACACACCAGCAATTGTCAGTGACGTACAAGCTTTACATCCTGATGTTTAGCTCAGTGACGTGAGTGGATCAATCAAGCTGATGCTGACTGAACTACAAAAGAATTAAATGATGACTAGATCATTGCTGCTGTAACTTAGACGACAATGAGAGCTATGAACCTACTGGCCACGTATTGCATTCAGATGCTCTTCAGTACATAAAACAACACTGCTTTTCGTCACCGACAGATATTTTGTGGATACGAAAATGGAGGAACATCGCAGCAAAATCAAGATGGTCGCTTGCTAAGCAGAAGAACATTACAGATTTTTTTTGTACTGCTTAAATACTAAAGGTAGAGTAGAAGTGTATATATATATATATTACTATAACTATACTACCTATTGACTTCAACGTTTCTTGATAAATGTTATTTCCTGTTTACACTGTCAAACTTAAAATGTGTCAACATAATATAATACTATAAAGTAATAGTATGGTAAGTAATATTCTTAATTGAAAACTATACGTAGTATACATTGTTTTCAAATTGTATCGCATTTTAACATAAACGAAAATGTTCCTCTGATAATCTGACCATACTCCCGGTCCCATAAGTGATGGATTAGCAGGGTTCTACTGTAATTCATATTATCCGTAAAGGATGGAGGAATGTATTTCTAAGTTATTTATTCAATCTCCAGTTACTATATACACACTTTTCTATTACACACACAAGTGGAACCTAGTAAACCGACCACCTGAATAAAGTGACCACTTTTTATTATAATAATAGTAGGGATTTAATTGTTCCTTTACCAAAGTTTCTTGTGTATAATGACCCCCTGTCTATAGTAATCGTCGCATTCCAGTCCCAAAGGTGGCCACTTTAGACGGGTTCTCCTGTATATTTTATTAATTTATTATTGCACTTTATATTTCATTAGCATTTTATTATAGCATACACATTTTGTAACAAAAACTATAGTATGCAAGTACTTTGGTAACATTGATAATCTAAGTAACATGGATATCTTGTGTAGTAGATGGATTCAAAGAATCTTTTTTTTTTTATGTACATATTGTGATTAGTAAACATTTATTTGTTCTGGATTACATACTGTACTAAGAGCAAGTGTTAAATTTTAGTATTACACTTAAAAAATTCAGTAATTGTAGACTTCCCGCTTTTTGTCGACACAATGTCGCCAACAGTTATTAAGTTCATTCAGTTTCTAGAGCAGCTCTGGAATCTACCTCGGGTATCACAAAATTACGCACAGTTTGCAATGCAGTGAAAGCCTCCATCATACTAACAGGATTTTTCTTTTAAAGTGGCAGTTTTCTCTTAATGTCTTAGTCAGTAATCAAAAAATAGTGATTATTTTCTGACAAGGCTTCTATTGTGACATTAACTGCTTCAACTATTTCGGTATTCATTGTAACACCGTACATTGTTATCATCCATTGAGACATATTCATTAAATGTAACAGAATTGAGAACGATACAAGCTTGTGTATTGGTTATGTTGAATTCAGCGTAGCGATGTGCAAAATCGAACACTAACCAAATCAGTGTGACAATTTTGTCTCTCTAATTCAACGAACAATATTTAAAAAAATTTGTTAATGTATTAATGTTTACGTTTAATGTTCCCTAAATGTGAATAATGGCAATTCACTATTATGTAGCTCTGACAGTTTGTCAAGTAACAAGTTTATTCCAACGAGCTCTGTATTTAGTTTTGTAAATTACATGATTGTATAATACGTCAATTAAATATGGAGTTAAATATTAATGTGTAATTTGCCTCTTCTATGTACATTGCTTTGAAGTAAAAAGAAAGTGATTTTTTAATGTTTAAAATTTAATTTTAAAAGTCTATAAATGTTTTATGTATTAATGTGTTCAGTAATGAGGGTAAATATTGGTTTTGAGTGTTTATTTTCGATCGAATTGTTTTTAGATCCCGCTATCCTCCCTATTCTGAACGTAACAGAAAATATTTAAGAACACTCATGAAGAAAAGAGAGAACTTCATTCCAAGAATGGATTACGTTGGGTTATTCGTCATTGGTTTCCTTTGTGCCTTCCTTCTGAAATTAGTTCTACACGTAAGTTTATTTTAATGTCCTTTTTATAAAATTAAAGTACTTTCTCTTTCCTATCCAGTATATTTTGAAATTTTTATCCCTGTGGGCATAACACATTTTTTCACTTAATGCGTTATTTGTCTGGGTTTGGCTTCCCTGCCAAGAAACACAAAAGCCTATTTTTCTAGACTCGCTCGTGTTTTGTGCCGTAACAACGCAGAATGTTGAATAGATGCAGACGATAGGAAGCCAGTGTTTTCCTAGACTGTGCAATATGCTTTCCTTGTTTCTCTATTCTGTCTGTTTTTGACATTTTGCATTATGGCGCAAAATATGTGAAGCTAGGAAATGTGCCTTTATCCATGGCCTGAGGATTGGTTTTCTGGGCAGTAAGAGATTCCTCAGAGAAATTGCTGGTATATTGGCCTACGGTTATGTAGTAGAAAAGCATTCGTCTACCATACCATTAACCTAGATTTGATTCCCAACGGTATTGTAGGACGTGTGGTTTGGTTCATTTGACAACAGATGTTCGAATTTCTAGAAAAACTACAGCACTTGGTGCAGTATGGCCTTTGCTGTTCTTTGGTTTGGCTAAACGTAAACTAATTATGATTGTCTGATATTCCACTCTTAAGGTTCATGTAATGAGAAATTTGTCTATAACAATATTACCCTCGTAACGATATTTTCTGCGGTCTTAAAAGATGCAGATCATATCATGTTCATCCTTGCTTACATTGGTAACAGGGGTCGCACGGTCCTTAAAATTCATTTACAAAAGTCAAGGGCCCTTAAAACCCCTTAATAATTGTGACTCCTTAAAAACCCATTAATTTTGTATTCACGGTAGCAACCATAAATAAGCAAATGTGCATCTTGATTGGCACAGAATAACCATAGCTGCCCTTGCACCATAAAACAGCCGATCGACCAATTAGGCAAATGTGCAACCTTCATGACCCTTCAGATTGTGGCAACCTTGACATTATCATGGGTTCAATATAGGGGGCAGGGGGCTCAACCCCCAACCATTTAAAATTTGATTTGCCGATTCTGCTAAGCATTTTCTTTAAAAAAAATTTACAGTCACATTTTAAAATAAGGTACTTTTTAGCTCATTACTAATTGTCAAGCAGTATCAATTATTTTTGTAGCATTTTGGTATCTTGTACATTCACTAAAATTCTCGACAGCTTTGAGGAGATAAAATAAATTCAGTTTCTCAGCCCCAAAGTACTCGTATGGGCACCCAATGCCCATTGTCATTGCGTTACCAGAATATCATTGCATTCAGTAAAAATAGTTTGAAGTTTAATTTTTAGAAATTGAATGCACTTTGCACATGGTCTTTCATTGTCCTATTTATACTTTTATCTATATCGGTTATTATATAATTTTTCTTTCCTAACTTGATTGCAAGGAAGTTTTTTGGACTCAAGCTTGCATTTGGCATGATAATTAGTAAGTTGGTGTTTGTTGAAATCTTCTATTGCATGTCTCCAATTACTGTACAGTACTCTCACTAGTTTTCTCAAACTTAGGCCTTGTTTTGCAGCTCCTGACAGTGAGAAAAGAATGCAATATTTGCAAAGTGCACCATCACATCTCTTTGAATAGAGCCATTCACAATTATTGAACCAACTGTATTGAAACTTCAGTTGCCGCTTTCCATATTTGGTCGATGGAAAAACGAAGTTTCAAATTGATTTCCATACATTCAAAAGGAGGTTTTCATATTTGAGAGAAGTAATATGAAAAAAGACGATATATTATTAGAAAAATGTATTTTTGTATTTCTGATAGTCTTTAAAAAAAAAAAAGATACGAAAATGGCCCTCAAAATATATCTTGCAGTGGAATACAAAGTGTAACATCAAATTTCCTCAAAATTTCATTTTCTTCTTATAGAAATTTTTCAAGGGGATTTCTTTGATAGGATTTTAAATTTATATAGTTACATTACGTTATTATTCATGAAATTGTGTAACTTAGTAAAAATGCTCTAAAGCTAATTATATTCATGAGGCCTCCTTGGTCCCACTCTATCTGTGCTGCTGTATATCTAGCCTATTAATAGGCTTCCAGTAATTAAAGTGTTAATAACTGTGTATCAAATAAAACTGGTTAATTTTTGCCTAATGAGTCGTGCATAAATTCTTCTATTAACCTAAGATTTCTTGTAATGCAAATTATCTAATTTTTCAGTTTTTCCATGGAATTATTTAAAACAATGATTATTATAAATAATTACATCAATAGTTTGAAAAGTGGCCCCCCTTGAAAAATGTTTTCGGGGTCCTTAAATGCTCAATTTTTATTTTGAAAAATGAGCATGAACTCTGGTTAAACTGCCTGTATGCAATATCTTTTCTCAGTTCCTTGAATATCGTGAGACAGATTTTATTGTAGTACAGGGTCTCCACTATAAAAATTATAGATGTATATTATATCTAGATTCTCTCTCTCTCCCTGACCTTAAAAAAAAAGGTTCCTAACGTTTTTACGATCGATAAAATAGGTACATGAAAAATACCTGAAAACAACTAAAAATTGTCAAGTTGTGATAAAAAAGTTAAGAATAAAAAAAAAAGTAAAAAATTGCATGAAAATTACAATTTAACGCAGGCGTAAAATTGAAAAAAGTGGTGCAACTGTCACCTACAACATTGATTTAGCAAACTTTTTCGTATTTCTTGAACTTGCCTTGACTTCCAAGACCTGGTACACCCCCTATAATTCTGTTTATTTTTTACCCATAATAGCTGGAGAAACGAAGTTACAGTATACTCAAGCTGTACTTAAACCAGCAATCCTTCGATTCCTATTCCAGTGCTTGAATTACGAAGCTGGAGATCAGAAACCTGGCTGATTTTTATAATGGCATGTGGCACAATTTAAAAAAAAAAAAAAAAAAAAATCAAAATATGGTCGTTAAAATTCAGAAGGTGTATTTATTTACAAAAAATGTTGCTAAGTAATAGAAACTTGTACAAACTGGTAAATCTATGATTAAGTCTAACCTCTTCGTATACCATTGGTTCTATGCATTTCTGCCCAAAAAACTTGCTATCTGTTTATTAACACATTTGCTGATTGCAGGAGGCAGTCTTTGTAGAAGCTAGCACCATGAATAATATTAATACTGTAAATAACCGATGCAAAATTTCAACCGTTCTTCTCAAATTCCTTGGAGCATGAAAAGTGGATTCATGCAGTAAAAGGATAGTGCTGTTTAAGTTTTGTATTAAATTGTCATCATTTGTATAAAGACATTTTAAAGGAAATGAATGTGCATTAATATACGAATCAAATACGTATTTATTTCATTGAATTTACATTAATAGTTGTGGATAGCAAACAATATTTTTTATAATCTAAGGCTGATACACTGAATGAAACTGTAGTATTACTTCAGCTAGCAGCCCTAAAAAACATTGCCAATCTCTGCACTAAGCCAGAGAGTGCAGGCCTGCATGGCTCTTTTTTCATATATCCCTTGTGATTGGCGCAGAACGACCCTTGCTGCCATAAACCAGTGTGAAATAAAATTACAACCAACTTTTCTCGTATGTTTACCAAACGGGTCTTGTTATGTCATTAAGAAAGGTGTAAGAAAATTAATCATTACAGATTGGATACTATCGGGTAACATTACAGATTTTAGGTACTACTAGTTATCATTGATGTCGTATAGTGGTTCCTATTAGTGTCCTTTTAGTGTTTTATAGTGTCCTATAGTGGTGCCTTTTCTGAAATGATAACTAGGGAGGAGGAGGAGGATTGTGCAAGGGTTTCATTCAGCCACCCTTCCCAATGAAACCCTTGCACAATCCTCCTCCTCCCTAGTTATCATTTCAGAAAAGGCACCACATACTTTAATGTATAGGCTAACACAAACCTTAAAATTGTAATGTTAGGCTCAGTTTTATAATATAAATATTATAAATAACACACTGTGTCCAAAAAAATGAGGACCAAAAGGTAGTTCCATAATTTATTATGTAAACAGTGACAAATTTAATGTGACAACTGAACGAAAGAACTGATGCAGTTGCGTAACTTATGTAAGCATGTTAATTTTATGCCCATTTTATTCAAGTAATGGATTACTCTATCTGAAGTATTCATTAAAGGAAAGCTTAATTTCATTATACTTCATCTCTTCAATTACTAAACAGCTTCTACTTTCAGTTAAAAGATTCCATTGCTTGCCCTAATCCATACTTTCATACGGAGAATAATTCTCATAAGCCTTAAAATTTTATAGCAGTAGGTGGATTAATTGATTATAACTGGATAAGGAGAACACCGATGCTAATATGAATAATCAGTGGCTAATATTATAAATGACTAGTAGGCAGCCACCTTCTTTGTAAAGATTTTCAATCCACTTTATTGGGTGACACAGATAATCGGAGTCTGTATGAATTGAAATTCTATTGTAACTGTTAAAACATGTTTGATGAATTATGTTAAATGTGAACAACTAAGTTTTTGAAGTTTGATTTTTCTTTTCAGTTTTCTGGTGTAAATTACTTCTAGACACATGCGGAATGGTATATATATATATATACAGCATAAGAGATTAGTCTACTGAAAATATTGTACATTCACAAGCATTATTAATCATCAAATCTTGATATATGTATACTTTTTGTATCGAATTTGTATATAGTCAATTTAGCTCTACTTCTAAATATATACGCTTGTTACATCCAGATTTTCATATTTTATAACATTCTACACGTTTTTTTGTATTGTTTTAAATTGTGATTTTTAACACTTCGGTTGATGGGACTATATTACTTGTTAATAAGAAATGTCTTTTGTATAGATTATGTTAATACATAACTGTAAAAAATTCTCTCAACCGCTGTACAGTATAACTACAGAACATTCTACATACACCACACACATACTATATTTTATGTGTTTCTACCTATTTTGCTTTGCACGTTATAAGTTGGAATATACTGTCACATCACATCGAATTTTTAAAGATAAGGTTTAAGCTAACCGACTTGCTTTGAGAATTATTTTGATTGTAGACATGACTATGTGTGTGTGTAATTGCACTTTTTATAGCACAAAACATTGTTAGACAGAACAATTTGTTGCCAAATACCTTGTCATAAATAAGCAATAAAATTTAACTTTTTGTTGAACTGTTGTGTACTGGGTTGGTATTTTTAAATAATTGGTCGTTATGGCTTGGTTGAACTTCACATTTGTGGCATGGTCTCAAAATTGTATTTCCCAACCAACAAATGTGCAATTAAACTGATCTGAAATATCAGGGCTGCTGTTACCTAAAGCAGTGTAAAAGATCGAACAGCTCCAAACTGTAATAATGCTGGATTGCGTGCAGTTTAGACCTATGCAGTATTACCTGGAGATGAACAAAGATTTCTTCGTTTAACACGGCCTGGCTTCAGCTATGCCCATGCCATAAAACAAAGCAAAATTCACACTAAGTAGGCATGATGATTTTAATGTACGGCAATACCTCGTGTAATTAGTTCAGCCAATATCAAGGATTTTAAAATCATGTAAAAATAAGCCGTACAAAAAAAAAAGACTTGACAGTATAAAAAAGAAACACCGATCATTTATGTATTAAAGTACTTCTGTGTACTAATTTATTGGAATTAATTTTTACTTTGTTGAATTAAAATTTCGTTTGTTTTGAAATTTTCAAACTGGTCTACAGTGAATCCGAACTGCCCAATGTATTGATGTACTAGCTAACGTAATTAGCAAAGAACTTTAAGTGGATTTTCAAGTTTTTGTTCTAAGTCCGATTTCTGCAAGTTAACTGGTGCCGTAAGATTTTCTCTCCATTGCATAAGTTACAAGACTGTTGCCAATGTAGTGATATTGAAGTTTGTTTTGTTTTTTCTCCCAGAACTGAATGAGCCAGAACTCTGTTCTGGATAACTTCTATGAAAACAGTAGTAGTTTACTGTTTTCTCTAATGGAAGGGAATTTTTTTTTTAAATATTAAAAAATCCGTTTATTGAAAGCCTAGATACCTGATAAATGAGAGGTGGACAAAACCATGCATTGACCGAATCAATGAACGATCCTGCCCATCTCTAAAAGACAGGCAAAATCGTCGCACTGATTTAGTTAGTGACAGATCTTTTATAAATATTGACAAAAGTATGTTTCTGGGGAAAGTATCAATACTTGCAGGTCGGTGATTGTTGCCATCCCAGTACAGAAGTAAAGCAATCATTTAAAATTCTAGTCTAGATTTAAATAAGTTGTAAGCTTGAGTTTAGCCACAAAATTGTTAAAGGGGTATGCTTGTTTTCAATAAAAAAAAGCGGAAGATGGCTTTTCTGTATATCTCTTTAGCTTCAAAGTTTAACCTAACTATGACCAAAAGAATAAACTGAACAAGTTTTAGTAAAGCTTGGGTAATAAATTTTAATGTGTTTACGACTACAAAATATATACAGTGTGTCCTAAAAGTTTGCAAACTTCACACTTACTGACAGCATATACAAGGCCATCTGTTTTACAAGATGTGGACTGTGTCTATGGAAACCTTAGATGTATGCTTAGTTCAAGTGTTACTCATTCATGTAGGTCACTAATAAAATAAAAGTGGTTGTGTGTTTTTGATGTTAGTGAAAAATAATGTAGGAAAAAAAAAAAGAGTTTATATCAAGTTTTGTGTAAAGTTGAGCGAAACATTTCCAGAAATATTGGATATGATGCCTAGTCAAATACAGTGGTATATGAGTGGTTTAACAAATTCAAAAAGGGACGAGGAATCATAGAAAACGATCAGTCAAATTAATGAAACGGTTAAGAAAATTAAGAGATTTGATTAAAGGAGGCTGTTGTTCATGAAGTTCATTCAGAATACCACAGGGATCACTATGTCCAAAATTTATCAAATTTTGACTCGGAACTTGAACATGCAAAAGGTCTGTGTGCCATTTGTTCCTCACTTGCTAACAGAAATAAAAAAAATTTCATATCCGAAACAATAATTCTGCAGAAACTGACCTAGACTTCTTAAACTGACATTACTGGTGATGAAACATGGCGAAAAATACAAGCCACACACAAAATGCCAAAGCCATACTTACATATTAGCCCGTCAACCTTTTCCTCAAAGTAAAATATTGTCGCCAAGTGTGCGATAGACAGCCAGTTCGTATTTAATCGTAACTTTACGATATTTTTGTTGTCTAAAAAATCGCAAGTTTACGATCTTTGATTATTTACAAGATGCCATTTTGCAGGAGTGCTGTTTCATTCCTAACTCCTGTTTTTTTGTTTTAATGATTTTAGATGGATTATACTTTTTGGTAATTGCAAAACGATGAGCATCCTGCGATTTTGTTTTTTTGCAAGAAAAAGGAATTCATTGTTTACTGATACAGGCAGTGCACATCGAATGTAATCGGAATGATCACGAAGCTCCAAAGCCGCATCGAAAGTGTGCGGGAGGGGTCTTCCTGTAGTTCGGTCCTTGTGATTCAAGTAAATATACTAATTGCATGGAAAATACTAATTGCAACACAATATTGATTCAAGCAGCGTACAACGAATGCGATCAGAACAGTCACAGGTCGCGAAGCAATGAGAGGGGGTTTCCTCTTGGTGTTTTTCTTAAGGAAAATTTTGAAGATATATAATAAAAAATCGTAAACGATTTTTTAGACAACAAAAGCAAGAGTGCAAACAATGCTTATCATTTTCTTTTATTATTATGGAATGATACATTGGAAGTTCGTTCCAACAGGCCAGACATCAATGGAGATTATTACTCAAGCATTATGAAATGTTTAATGGTGAGAAGCAAGGGTATTTGAGCACCCCTCATCTGCATATAAAGTTTACTGCGTGTGACCGTGCTTTTGATGATGTGATTAACCACTCAGTCAAGTAATCGCCATTCCTCCTATAGAGCAGTTTCCAAAGCTGTGAGAGTGGCTGGGGGTGGGAAACGTGTACACCCAACATGGCCGAGGGCATCCCAGATTTTCAATGAGCTTAATGTCGGGCAATTACGCCAGCCACTTCATATGTGCAACCCCCTCACTCTTCAGGTAGTTGGCGACGTCGGCAGCTCTATGGGGACACTCATTATCATCCATGAAAATGAAAGTAGGACCAACTTCTATAGCGTACAATCTCACAGTGGGGTCTAGGACTTCGTCTCAATACCGTACAGCCATCACACAACCCTACCTGTAGATATGGAGGTCGGTACGATATCCCAACGAAAACCCTGCCCAGACCATGATGCTTCCACCTCAGAATGCATGATGTTCTGGGGCCAATTATGTGCGCCACCTTCTCTCCAAACCCTTATATGTTCGTCATCGGGTTGCAGGACAAATCTTGACTCACCCGTGAACATACCGTTGAACCTAATCAGACACAGTCCAATTGACATGTTGGCGACACCACTTTTAATCGTGCCCCTCTGGGTTGGACGGATAGAGAGGAACACAAACTCGTGTTACCCGAGCGTAAAGTCTATTCATGTGTAGCCTTCGGCGCATTGTAGTGGCAGATACCTTCTTACTGCTGCAACCATAGATGTCACATGTATGGAGGTCGCTCTTCGATTCCGCTTGGCTACAACAGCAATATATCGATCTTCCTTGTGGGGTCGTAACCTTTGGATGACCGGCCACAGGTCGTCAGACAACTGCTTGGCTGGTTCGGAATTGTTTCCATAATCGTGACACGACGGAATGATGAACGCCGAAGAAAACAACGATGTCTGTGTTTGACTGTCCTGCTTCAGTGCGTCCAATAGCATGCTAGTACTCAGTATCTTCCATTCGTTTTCTGAAAGTCACAGAAACATCTGTCTTTAAAACAAATCGTACGAAAGTTCTAAACACCTTTTATCAGCACTTACATGCAACTTCTGTAACCCTTCACAATACTGGCTTCTTATACGACTGCCTTTTTTGCATATTTCTTGTCATGAAACTGTGAATGGCCGTTACATAACGTATTTTTATACTTCCATCTACCTCTACAGTGTCTCCAATTTATATTGGCTTCTGGAAATTCACATTTTCCTCTGGTGATTAACTTTTAGAAGTGAGTGTAAATGAGGCAGTATCCCATGTTGGTTTCTATCCATGCGCTATTGCCATTGCGCTGTGCATTGGACATCATGGCTCTCCATCTGACAAAAATTTTAATACGATCGAAGAACGAGTTGTCCCAGATGAACTAAGATATCAAAGGTTGTGACCATGTATAAAAAAAAAAGAAATAAAGCAGACTCTCAGAATTAGAGACCAATTTCGATTACCCCAACCTTTGCTAAATTGTTCGAACAGTTAATTTCCTCCAGGTTGAATTCTTTTCTTATAAAACACTCAATTATTTATCTGAGCCAATATGGGTTTCAAAAACATAAACCAAAATCTACACTTTTAAAACTCACTGGTGAACTTCGTGGAGCATTTGATGCAGGCCTGTTTGCAATTGGAATTTTTATAGATATAAGCAAGTCGTTTGACACAATTGACCGTTCATTGCTGATCTCAAAATTGCAGAATAGTGGCGTTAGGGGAAATGACTCCAAATTGTTTGCCAATTACCTAAAAAGTATATCCCTCATGAATTTTGATTCTAAGCTCTGAACAAATAAATTATGTATGCTACAATGCTCTGTGTTAGGACCAGTCTTATTTATAATATAAACCATGTATTGGGTCTGTCAAATCAATTATTGTTGATAATTTTTACAGATACAGGATTTTTTTTATCTGGTAAAAATTTGGAGAAATGGTGTTTTGATTCTGTTGGTTTTCTCAATAGCTTGTTACAGTGACATATCTGGCTATTTTGCCGCCCCCACCCGAAGGGGTAATAAAACAAAACACACAAATTTCGTTTCTTTAAAGGCTAACTGTCCCCCTTAGCTACTGGTTGCAATGGTATAGAGCAAATCGTATTTGAGAGTGAATGACTAAGCGTGTCCTTTTCCACAATAAAAGGAACGTTGTGAATTTGCCTATTTTGTCACTAAATGGCATCAAGATCTCATTTTAATATAAGGTTAAGTTCTTGAAAGTCACCTTGCATGCAAATTTTAAATGGAGTGAACAGTTTGATTCAGTCGTGAAGAAGTTTAATAAAACTCTTGGGATTATAAGGCGACTACAGAATGTTGTTCCTATACGAATAATTTTAATGATTTATAATACTTTTATGTTACCTCATCTTTTTTACTGTAACAGTGTTTGGGCTTTCTTGTTCTCATATCATAGCGGAGGGATATTGGCAATTCATCGAGGGGTTTTAAAAGTGCCAAGAGCAAGATTGGTCATACATAACCCATGTCAAAAATTTTGTATTTTGCCTTTTGATCAACTTCTTAACTATAAAATTGCAATTATGATGTATAGTCGTTTAAAACTAAATTTGAATGCTGAAATTATTGATGTTGTTACCCACTGTTCGGTTAGGTACCTAAATGGAAACAATCTCTTGCCTGTTTTTGCTTCGAATAATTATATGCATTATCATATAAATGCTGGGAGTTTGGAACACTTTCCCTCTGAAATTACATCAATAAATAATAACTTATTTAAAAAAAAATTAAAAAATCGCTTGTTGGATTCTTGTGAAGAAAAATTTTTTTTTTTGGTTATGTAGTAATTTTAAAAGTGTGTATAGAAATTTTGTGAAACTGAATTGTCCCAATACATAAAATTGGGTTATTAATGATGCAGAATAATCCCTGATGTCTGTCCTTGTGCCATAAAAATACATTAGTAATTAATAATTTTTATGTTCATTTGTATTCATGTTTGCCATATTTTATACTGTTTTCTTCGGAATCTAGTTAGGCAAGTGGATTTTGAAAATATTGTTTGGTGGTGTCTAGATTCAGGGTTACGGTTAGAAACCATACTTAGGAAATATATTCAGTGATCAGGGCAGCCACTTATGGGGGCATACAGGTACTGAAGTATGGCCCCAGAGCTTTAAGGGCTTATGACGATTTTTTTATTATTAGGGCTTGTAAAGACCCAAGGTGTTAAATACCTTTTTATCAGAGGGCATGTTATTGTTAGCTGTGGATCTGATCACAGGGTTTGTAAGTGCGATTCCAGAGACAGTAACGAATTTTTTAATTTTAACTTCCTGCCTCACAAATGCAATCTGCTCACCTGTCTTGAAACAACACGCATATAGAAAGGGAAAAACACTCAAAAGCATACATTTCAAGAGTCAGCTTCAGCAAAACTGTCTTGCTTTCACAATACACCACAGGGCAGTGAAAACGCGTACTGACATAGGAAAGCATTTTTTTTTTTCCAAATTTTAATTTCCCACTTAATAAATGCAGTCTTCTGCTGTGAGGTGAAGCGGTACACATATAAATAAGGGAAAATGTTCAAGAGCCTGCATTGTAAGGGAGTGCCGAGAAATTTAGCTTTACAGGGTATCAAGTATGATCCCTGATGTAGGAAGACATTTTTTTTTTTTTAAATTTCTCATCTAATTAATGCAGTCTGGTGCTGTGAGATGAAGTGATACAAATGTGATATAGTGAAAAATGTGCTATACACCAGGGCTATAGTCAAACCAGTAATCTTTGGCTTACCGTTCTATTGGCTCCAAAGTATTGTAAGACATGGCTTCTTGTATATTTAACTTGTGGGTATTAAAAGGTGTGGCAAAATATTATTGAATATGATTAAGATTTTGATGATTAAATCTAGTATAAACGATAAATAAGCAGGTTGGCAAAAAATTATACTGAATAATCCCTCCTCATATTCCTTTAGGGATTTCCCCCTTTGAGTGACTTTAAAATAATCAGACAACACAACAGTTTAAAGATTTATTCAAACAAATGTAAAAACATGAACAAGCTCAAATTATAGCTGTGCAATAACAATTCATGAACGTCAACAAAACAACTTGCATTTACTTTATGAGATACACGACTAGAGTTGAATAAAAATTAAGTACATGCACAAAAAATAGTTTCCGAGATTTACTTTAGAACAGGGATCTTCAATTTGCAGCCCGCTGACATGTTTTAGATGGCTCATGAAAAAATACAAATTTATTGTTCCACAGTTTCAAATTTCGTAATAAAATCATACAACGCTAAAGAATTAAACTAACATGTGGCCTTCCCCCAACAGAATTTCACTTTAGTTTTCTTTTATACATGTGCATTATAGTTAGTTTTATTGATTTGCAGTGCAACAGTGATTTTAAAACAAAATTCAACTTACCACTCACTGAATTCTATTCTAAATACATCGATAAGAACATCTTCCCAACCATCCGACTGCATGCTCCGAAAACGATATCACTATTCGTGAGAACTTACGTCTGCAAAAAGCTCTTTTCAAAAATGAAGTTAGTAAAATCAAAAGTTGGACCACAGTAACTGATATCCACCTTAAAAACACTCCTAGGGTTGCAAGATAAAAAACAAGACCTCACACGATTTGATTTCGCTGTACATATTAATAACTAAAAGTACTGTAAATGTTTTTTTGCGTCCATACATATTTTACATTGAAAAAAAATTATATATCTATATACATATATTGTTACATGGGTGGATTCAGAAAATATTATTGGGGGGCAGAAAAACAATATAGAGATCTAAAAAAAAACATCAACTAAGACACATCTGGGGGGACCTCATGCCCCCCCTCCCCCATATCTGTCTTTGTTTAGTCTCAGTATTGCTGGTACAGTAGACCGACCTATGAACCGACAAAAATAAGCAAAATTGACCCTTGGACTGAAAAATGTTAAAGACCCCTGCTTTAAACAAAAGCAACACATACATATGTTGTGCAACAGTGAAAAGAAAGAACAATTCATTTCATCCATTAACTTATTTTTTTTATCAAATATTATCAATTGTTAGACATTAAAATTTTTACAGAATGTGGAGAAAGGTTTATAATATATAAAATTTAAGGTGCATGGATAACAATATTTTGGCTGAACTAAGAGTACATTTCAGTACATTTTGTAGCAATCCTTGGCTATAAAATAGCAAAAATAATATCTCTGTGGCCGAAAAAAGCCACAAGGTAAATGAAGCAAGGGAAAATTTAGAAGTTTATAAATCATTTAATATATCCACTGCCAGATGTATCACCAGCATTTTGTATTACAATGGACTCTCCGTTTTACAAACTTGCATAGGCTTAAAAGTTCACAAAATCAAAACTTCGTAAGTGGGAATTATCATTAGCTCAAAGGAATACGTTTTTGGACCAACATAAAAAAAAACCAAACGAACAAAAAAGCATGTAGTTTATTAAGTGAAGTTTCGTAAAAATGCAAATCCATTGTATATAAAATTCAATATGGATGGCAGTCAATGTGCCAAAATTATATAAAAGAGCTTTCAAGGCAACGTACGATTACTCCAATACATGAAAGAAATATGCTAATTTAATTTCGAGCCGTTTAAGGAAACACCCTTATGCATGCTTTAAATAAATTAGCTTCTTTCCTTTATGAAATAACCAGAAATGTCAAGGTAATGGGCCTACATATTTATTAGTAAATCAACCCTTAAAATTTTTCCACTACTGAAATTGTCAGGAAAACTGTACAATAGAAAGATGCTAGGGTTCTATGCCATTATAGCAACTAATGATATTCCTCTGCACTTTGAAGGTTCGATTTATAAGTTACTGCTGCACTTTGATATTAATTTTTGTTCAGGGATAAATAGGATTGACCATTGCACCAACAGGAAAAGGTTTTAGAATCTGTCCATATTTCCTGTCACAACCAGTGTTCATTCCAGGCCTGTTTAGGGTATGGAGTGACCAACATCGCTTTTTATGAAAATACATGGTGGTACCCTGGCTGCCCTCGTAAAAAAATTTGCACCCTGACATGTACCCTGTAATCAACATTTGTGCCCTACTGAAAATCTGCCCTTTTCTCGAAAAACAGCAACAAAAATATATCTTTGGTTCTATACATTTCGCCTGTTTGTAATGAGCCCTTATATATAATGAGTGAGTTTTTTGTCTTGTCCAATTTCCTATATTTATATTATCGGAAACAAACCAAAAGTTCCGACCCTTGAGGTTTGCTATAGAGGGGTTCGACTATAGTTTAAATGAGGTTAGTCGAGTCTCATTTTCCGTCGAGAAAAAATAAAATGGTTTGTTAAAAAGTTTTAATTAGTAACCTAATCAGTGTCAATTGGTATTAAAGCATGTAAAGGTTTTTTGATAAAGTTTCCCTTTTTTCAATGCAGAACGTCCTGCCCTTTCCCGATCCTAGAATGAACACTGTCACAACCTAATAAGCAACGTAAAACAATAAAAATTTCACGACATAACCTAATACTCCGTTGTAATGAATAGTTTTAAGAGACTCTCTACATCTTGATTTATATCCGTGAAAAGAAAACTATACAATAAATAACACAATGGCAAACATCAAAATAAAAACAATGTACTACAAAAAACAATATGCTTGGCTAGAGACTGCTACCAGACATGCATAATGATTTAATATTTTAAGTAGTTAGAATGACTGATTCTTTTAAAACTTATAGAACTGACACATAACAGATATAAAAATTTTGCTATCCTAAATATTGAACTTTACATATTGATTAAAATATTGGGTGATTCACTTGATAGGGGGTTTAACATATATACAGAAGGATTGATTAAGAAATTAAAATACTATCAACATATCCACATTGTGCTGTGCAAATGTGGCTATACATGTACTTTTGTGCATTCATTATATGTAACTCAAAGGTTGTTAAAATACCCAAGAAATAAAAATATCGCAAACTTTAAATTAAGACAAAGCTTCAAATATAATACCTTAGGTGAGTTGCAGAATGTGTAAACCTTAAGCGAAATGAGATTGGTTACTCTAAACCCTCTTTAAAAAAAAATGTGAGATTCAAATCTTCAATATTATAAAAAAAAAATTATGATTCAATGATCATGCAAAGATGTAATGAACGGCATGTCAAACTATCATGTTGATTCAAAACATACCAAAAACTTCCAACTATGCAACCACAGCAGGAAAAATGATGTCTTTAAGCTCCAAGACTGCAGATTAGATCTGGGACATACATATATATATATATAATTTGGGTTCTGCGACAGATGTTAATAAAACAAACATTATATAATGTATGCATGGTCGCACCAACCTATAAATTGTAGATACAATTTTCATGTGGAGGTGTCACTAGGATATAAAGGCAAAGAAAGTTGGTTTAAGGTATTTGATAAATACCAACAAGTGTTTGGAAAATTGTATTTGGTAAAAAAAAAAAAATCTTAGTTGCAAGAGTCAGAGATGACACGAAAGAAGCCTTTCCTGCAACATGTATGCATTTTTGTATTCATATAAAGCATAAAGCTGAGGAAAGAAAAGAAATTACTTAATACACTATAGTTATGCAAAATATTGAAGGACTACCAGTGAATCACCCATGCTTATTTAGCAGCCATGTATATATGCTTTCATTATCACAGATTTGATATAGGCAAAGTACATTTCACTAATGCATTGATAATTTTTTTATATTATAAAATATTTACAGATTTAAAAAACAGTGTAAACATCAGTATTTCTAACAGTAAGCGCTTTGAAGGCAATAGCATAAATTCACACATCACAGCAAACACGTTTTTCTAAAAGTGATTTCTTCTACGAAAACATTTAATGGTACATGATTTTTTTTATGACGGTGCAAAATTTAAAACAGATTGACCAAAAGGTTTTTTAAAAAAACGAACAGCTTTGATTACACACATCATGGTAAATATATACACAAGCTTTCCCCAAAACACCAGAAAGTGAAATTGTGCACATACAAAATAGTTTTGCATTGAAATGTCCACAAGTCCTTTCGAATCTTATAAAGATGGATAAAACTGCCATGGGGGTATACACACATATAAAAAAGCACATGAGATAATTATATGTTTAAAATCATTATGGTTTGATATACACAAATCAGTTTCAATTAGAGGAAGAGTACATCAAATCTTACAACATGTTTAATGTGTCGAGGCTGTGGTGCGGATCTGATTTGGAACAACTAACCTATGGTGAGCTTTGGTTAATTAACGTAACTGTATTTTTCAACACAGTTTATACAGCATTTTGTGTACAAATTTTGTTTTCAGAAACATCTTTAGTTTTATGTCACAAGGTCAGCTAAGACCATGCTGTGTTAGGGTCTTCAGTTTTCAAAAGAATGTGAACCATCGTGGCCCATGGAATTAAACACTAAAACTGAAGATAGGTAGAAGGAACTGGAAGATTTTGGCTACATTCATGGGTCAAACTCAAGTTTTCCACATGGCAAACATATGTGTTATTACTAGAGCGTAGATTATATGCATATGTGCACATGCAATTGCATATTCCATTCCTTTTTTAGCTTCAGTGCATATAATTGCAGAAGAAATTGTGAATTTCCCAAATAAATGCACGTTTTACAGGTTTTAGTCATTTTAAGTACTTTGTTATTCCTCTATTGGAAAAATTTACCCACACAGTTAAAGCTGAACTTCCCGCTTACTTCCATCTGAACAGAACAGCAAAGGAATTTGGAAATGTACAAATTTAATCATGTCCTAGGATAGTAAAAACATAGTCATAGGTGAATTATACATCCACTATCCTTATTAGGGTAATTGAAGATTCAGTTCCATTGTGCGAGACTCAAGATCAGATTAAAACAAACGCTAACATAGGGTGAAATTCCACATCATGGTTTATCAACGATAGATGTGGGTGATAATCTACCACAGATAAATTACCGTAAAAGACAATCCGTAAAATTTTATAGATGCTAGCTAACAACCTCTGTAGCTGTGGAAAGGAGCATTTTGGCCATAAAAATGCAATTGAATGATAAAAGACAAGGTTTAACTGTTCAAAACATTGAGAGATGCATTGGGACATGCCATAATAAAAACTGCACTGTAGAGAGCATATCATTTTTTCAATATCAAATATTTATATTCTGCAGCTAATAATAAATCTATTTGTTTTAAAATGCAAAACATGATTTCCACGCAAGTTAAAAAAATATTTAAATGCCTACTTATTAGGTGTATATTTATTATTTTAAGTATATGCACATGGATATTTTGAGGTTTTCTAGTGCATATAACCTGGGCTCTAATGATTACAATACCACAGATAGGCAGAAACATTTTAACAGATTATACCACACAAAATTGTTTTGGAATTCAGGGGAGTAAATTTAAGCAATCCAATAGCAGAATGGAAAATCCAGTGATCATTTATATGAACACAAACTTTGATTACTTACAGTCCAAAGACTCAAAAAGACCAGTTATTCCCCAGTCAATGCCACATCTTTTCATGACAGTTCTATAATACAAGATGCTATTTAATCATATACACTTTGCACATTCCACTGTAGAAAGTTCAAATTAATGCCTGAAACTTATAAAATCCAGTTTTACATCTAAAATTTCAATATTGTACTCAGCAACTTGAACATAGTCATTATGACGATTACCATAGTGAAATCTGTAACGATACTATTTATAAAGAAATTTTGCAGTCCTTCCAGTTATAGAGAATATAAGCTATATCGGGTATGCATAGAGAGAGAGATAAAGGTGTATATATATACACAGATATAGAGTAGTATATACATATCTGGTATAACCTTATCTACAACGATAACTTTGTGTGTGGTCCTTATAATATCGTTATGGACAGATTTCACTGTATATTCATGGTTTCACAATGAAACCGCAAATATGCATCATGGTAACAAAGTGATAATTATAATACTGTAAGATAATAAAAAACTTTAAAATACATAGATGAATCAACAATTTCCACCAAAGTCCCAACGTAACAGCATGAATAAAAAATATCCTGTGAAAATTAACTTTTATCATTGAATGTTAGATTAAACACTTCAGATTGAAAAGCTAACCATTGAGGATCAAAAAGTTCATTGATGTAGATTACCAAAATAAATTAAATATTTTTTGTAGAAACATTAACAGGACAGTGACGATAAAAATTGATTAGTGCCGAGAAGGATTTCTCTGTAGACACTTTATACCGCATAACACACATTATAAAGATTACGGTATATTGTAAAATAGTCAATTTATAACTAGACATTACAGCAGAAATAATTGTTTAATTGCAGAAGTGATACCCTGGATTCATTTGATAACACAACCAAATCCGAGTAAATTAAAACTGCAGTTGAGCTAAAACACCTAAATATATACATGATGATAAAACTGGAAAAGCTAAAGTATTTTTAATGACTATGTTAAGGGATATTGAGAGTTTTTACACGAAAGACAGCAGGATGCACATTATAATGAGTACTATACATTCACATAAAAATGAATTATAAAAAATTACATGCCACGGTCTTGTAAACACATATATTATATTCAATATTCCATGGGACAGAGGGTTATAATTCCAGAGTAGAAAACATAGCACATTGTATATAAAAAAATACAACCATATCGAATATATTACATTGCAAATCAAAGTTCACACTTGCAATTTTATATATATGTACATAAGCACTTTCATGAAATTATCGGTGTTTTCTTTTATGCCTAAAATGACAAATAACAAAATGAAGATTAAAAAAGCGAAGTATTTCAATGTCCACAAACACCGGCATATTTACTCTGCTAGCCTTAGTATAACTCTGGAACTTAATGTTACATGAAACAGAACAAACTGGTAAATTATTCAGCTCAATTAAGGAAAACAAATCCTACCAATAAAACTCAACAAATAATTGCACATAATTTGTTAATAATAACAGTTTGTACGATAATATTAGAACAAGCTATCACAAGTGATCTTACAATTCACAAGTACTTCAAACACACAAAATAACAGATAACACAATTCAACGAGATAAAAAAAAAATTGCACAATCTCTTTGTCTTAAGGTATGGCAGTAGGATTTAAGACCATGGTCAAGCGTGCTAGGATTTTCAGCTTGGTCCAATTAAGTCCAGAACACCACTTTTGAGCTTACTGGACTGGTAAGTATACCCCCCCCCCAAAAGATAAACCTTGGACTTACTGGACTAGTTTAGTTTGACAGCAAGAAGTTTAAACTAATGGGATTGAGTATGTAAATAAGCCAAAAGTCTTGGGCTTACTGGCTTAGGTAAGACCAGAAGCTATAATTTTGGACTTACAAGAGATGGTAAGTAAATACTCACAAGCAAGTCTTGGACTTAATAGACAAAGACAAAAAAATATTAATTCAGAGTTTCTAGGAATGGGGAAGGAAGTAAGCACAAAAACAAGTAATATATTTTCAGGGCTGGATAAAATCAAAGCAGTAATATCTAGTTTACAGAACTGGCTGATACGTAAGTCCAAGTAAAAGTCTTGGGCTAAGACCAAAAGAAACGAGCTTTGCCCCATGGGATTAAATATGTATAAAAGTTTTAACAGGGTTTCCATTATTAAGCCACTGCTCAATAAATAAAGAGGGTAACAACTTATAGATGTATACAAACGAATTCTGGTGATGCTTCAGACTACGGTAATTCAGTGAATGCTTGCAGTTTTGGTGTATTCAGTGACTTGGGGGGTAAATTTAAAACACACTTTCACATGATTTACTGATTCAGAATCCAGAAGGAGATGTAGGGTGAGCTCCCATCCCCCAGTAAGCATCTACTGACTCCTGATTCAAAAAAAAGTACTGGGGTCCACAAAAAAGAGGTCTTGGTGTTTTAAATTTTCGATTATTACAATTTCCAAACATTCCTCCATTAACAAAAACATACGATTTCTAAAAATGGCAGTCATGATATGCATGTGTATCTGCCACAGAGCAGACTTTTGAAAAATCACTAAATTTACTGAAACAACACCTAAATTCTAACAGGGACGAAAATTAGTCTGTTGAAAGAAGCATTTAACGATGCATTCCATGACACAATTTTTAATCTTTCCTTTTACATGCATGGAAGAAGAGTTTGTATTTTATGGGGTTGGTTTGTTAGTTTTTATGACGCAAGGGTCATTCTGCACTAAGTGCTTCATGGAGACGAAGAAGACAACTACGATCATACTGCATCAAGACCTTTACTTTACCACATCTGTCACCTATGGAACCTGATCTTGGATCACAGACTGACAGAAAAATCAATAAGTCCTTGGTGAGCTAGTACAGATTACGGTAACACTTAGCGACTTATTTAAACCTTGCCATCACAGACATGCATTTGTACTGTGATTCCACCATTCTGTAAAAGGAAAAAAAACAAAACATGTTGTTAATGAAGGTATATTTTGAAACATTGTTGCTGTTGTGACGTTTTTATTTTTACTATTGCCAAGTCTACGAATTCAAGAGATTGCAGTGTATGATTATCTGCAGGTTTTCAGTATGGGGGGTTGGGGTATATGCCCCTCAATAGGCATGTAGTGATTCAGGAAAGATACTGGGTCAAAAAACATCTAGAAAATAATGTTCCATTATGGAAGACAGTCGTTACAACCACTGGCATCATTACCATAGTCAGTAATAGTACCAGTACATGGCATCATTAAGGAATTATATATGGAACTGATTACCTACACACCGACAATCCCATACTAAGCACAGATTAAGAGTATTAAATTATGTTTTTAACTTCATTCAGAAATTTACATAGTCAGCCAGTAATGCTATGTTGAACCGAACAGTGGCATTGTGGTTAAGGACCGCATTACAGGAGTAAAGAAATCACAGGATAATTGTTTATGCCACTGATTATAAAGCAGTTGGTGACAATACTTAGTTCGTTATACAAAACTTATTCTATTCCCTTGAAAATGCTGCAAAATCCGCTAGACTGCCATATCATGTGAGAGTGTGATGTCACGTAGGTGTGTACGAAGCCAAGCTGGAGCGTACCATGTTTTTCTCGGACGCAAGGGGATTTTTTGTGAATCAGTATTTTTCCTATCTCAGTTAAAGCCTAGTGGGGGGGGGGTGCCCCCACATTCCCCGCCACCAAAAATAACCATCAGTAAAGCACGGAGTAGTACTCTCCTGCCGTAGAAAGCAATGGCAGCTAGTCACTGTTTGCCAATTGCCAGGTTTTCAGTTTTTAGAAACTCTGTGCTAGAATTCACTAAAATTACGTTAGTTTTAGGGGGGGTAATGAACCAAGTATTAAAGCCATGTAGTCTGAGTTGTAATTCTCCATCACACCAAACCTTTTTTTTTTCCCCTGTATAACTTGATTTTATGATAATGAGATTAACGATTTTAAAATCATATTCCTAGCATCAATAACATGTAGTTAAAATGTAATTATTGAGTCTCTCTGATTCTGCTTGGGCAATTCGTTACCAATTATGACAACTTCGTTAACATTTTGACACCCTTTTTTTTGGTGTATCTTTTGCAGTTACAGATAAAATATGAAGTGGCAATGGCTCAGATATGAGAAGACCAGTAACTACATTCTAACTACTTAGAATTTCCAAATATTAATAAAATTTTCTATTGATTGGTGAGTTCACTAAAAAAAACTCAAAGAGCTCAAATTAACAAGCCCATATATCTTCAAATATCCCTTTAAAACTGTCATGCATAATTTTTTTTTATGGAGAATAAAATACCCCTGTCTTCCTTTTCTCGGTATTCATATAACGGCTTCATGGTATTTTGGAGGTGCCTCAACACTGAGTACTTTAGCAGTCTTCACAGCTTCATCATATGAAGGCAATGTAGAATTATCATTTTCACGATCCCCAACTGGAATAACAGAAACCTCGACCTTCGTATCAGAATTAGCTCTATTGGTGCTTATACTTGGTACAGTAGTATCTACATTCCTCTTGACACAACAAGAGGGACAAGAGGTATAGCTACATATAAAAACCTTGAGGGGCTTGCCAAATTGCACAACTATCAATAACCCCAAAACACCTAAAATGCACAACAAAATGGTCAACAGTGGATATGAAAAAGAATAAGCCTTTGAAACAAATATGTCTTTAAAACTGAAAAATAGTGCATACGTAGGATTTGAGTGATTATCTGTACCGAAACAGGTGCATCTAGTTTGATGTGGCAAACAATCACAAGTCCTCTCGACAACAGCAAAACTTTGACATTCTGGCAACAAACACAGAGATGAATTCAGATGTGAAACCCAAAAGCATTGATAATCAGACGTTTCTCCTTGGTCATTGCTAATATTCATGACTTGGTAATAAACGATAGAACAGTTATTAGCCTTCTTGGTACAAGACAACAAAGATGTCGATGGATAAGTCTTTGTATTTACAAGACAACTTAAGTCACTGAAACATATCATAGAATCATATTTCCTAGATTCTTGCCGCCAGCTAAGCCCGTTTCCAGCTGTCTTACACTGAGGCGAGCCTTTGCAACAACGAACATTTTCAGTAGTATTAACGAAATTAGAATCCGTATATTCTGGGGATTTTGGATTAACGTCATCACACACGCAACTATAACGTTGGTGGTAAACATTAGCAAATTCAGACATATTTTCAACAACATTACACCGTAATAAAGAGAATAAACCAAGTATGTAGAAGACATGAGGAAAAAATAGAAAGGATGGCATTATAAGACGATCGTAAGCGTAAATGCGACTGATCTATGGTCCCCAGTCAAAACAAATTAATGCAGTTCATTTCAAAAAGAGAGAGGACAATACAAAAAATATTTACGTCTTAGAGAAAGTGAAGCACTTCCACGATACACCACCCACCTCCTAAAATATATGAAACGGAACTGAACTTAGGTGCAATAATTTTTCTTCTTGGCATGATAAAATTAATCACCGAACTATGAGGTTTTGGCCGCAGACCGTTAGACCAGTATTCCTAACAGAGGAAAATTGAGTTGGGGCGGCGGGGGGGAATTTCCGTAATAGCGCCCTGGAATTATTTCCTCACTATATGTAATTCAATTTTACAGAAGGGGGCTGCAGTACTTTTAAAAATCATAATGTGATTGGTCATTAAAGAAAATAATGTGCTATGACATCGAATGGAAATTTCGTGACACTCTGAATCCCTTTACTACATACCTGCAGAAGAGTAGGTTTGAAAAAAGGATGTAGCAAAGCCGTATGTTTACATTCAAATAAGGTGATAAACCCATGATAAACCTGATAAGGTGATTTTCCCCCATCTCCTAGCAAAAATGCGGTAAGGTTCAGGCATCGATTTTGCGATGTTCATCGCCTTACTTCGCATTCGAAAAGTCTCCCAAGACTCCAGAAAAAGTCTACAATAGCGAGAAGTTACATTTTTATGAAGAACTTTTGTACTTTTCCAATCAGGAACATGACCTTTCTCCCAGGCATGTTCTGCCAGAAGATTAGCCATATCAC